>OX393551.1:8028540-8216040 GCA_947650365.1 Chamaelirium japonicum | reverse complement strand
ACCATACGAAAATAGACAACAACAAAATGCAACAATATTCAACGGAGAGTTTCAAAGGGATATGAGGCTAGGCGGTCGACCGCCCAGCCCCTTATAAGGTCCGAGCCAATCGATTACAAGTGAAATCGACAAAAAAAACAAAACAAACAAACCCGCCCCGTATCCCAAACATATCCCCGCTGTATCCTCGTTTTTTAAATTCGTATATTCATTGGCCGTATCGGATACATATCCAGTCGTATCCAATACAGATATGGGGGCTGTTTTGGAGTATCTATGCTTCCTAGCTTTTGATATCTAGTGCTTAAATGCCTTTCTGTTATCATCAGGGTTATCAATGTCCGCGCCTAGGCGCCCAGAGAACCTATAGGCGCAGTGCGCCTATACTAGAAACACAAGGCGGGCTCCTAGGAGCGCCTGGGCGCACATGACTAGGCGCGGGCCTTAACTCACAGTCTCACATAAGTTTTTTTTTAAAAAAAATGGACCCGACCCGACCCGATCTCTTTGGACCCGACCCGACCTGATCTCTTTGGACCCAACCCGTTAGCCCGCCAACTGTAGTAAAACAGTTGACGAGTCACGAGTCCAGACTCGTGAGCCAGAGGGACCCCGTGAGACCCCGCGACTCCAAAGCCCTAGCGGCGGCAGCCCCTCACGATTCCTCTCCTCTCTTCTCTCCGGCAGCACGGTGCGGTAGCGGCAGCGACGACGGCAGCGGCAGCAGCAGCGGCCATCGGTGCGGCAACGGCCATCACAACCACAGGTTCTCTTCTCCTCCTCCTCTCTTCCTCTTCTCCTCTTCTCCTCTCCTGACTTCCTCCACTCCTCCTGTGTTTGCCCCTTTTTTTTTGCTGGTTGGTACTTGGTGTGATCAATGCAATGTCATATTCCACTCAGTCTCAGCCCGAAGGTTTTCTTGATTCTACTCAGCCCGATTGACTGGCAGCGTCGCCGTAGCATGCAACTGGTGGTGTAAATTGTAAAAGACTTTAATGTCGCTCATGGGTTTCAGCCACCAGTTGCTTATTCAAAATATAACAAACATAACTTTAGCCACCCCCCACCCCCACCCCCCCTCAAAAAATTAAAATGACACAAGGCAACGCCTAGGCGTGCCTAGGCTCCTAGGCTCTACGTAGGTGCCTAGGCTCGCCTTGACAACATTGGTTATCATATCTGATTTTATTTCCATTTGCAATTTTTGTCTTAGCCTGCTCTTTTGGTGCACCTAATATATGTCTTCCAAGATGATTACCACTCATAGAATCCAATAGTGAACATATTAGAGCACATTGTTGTTTGTTGTCCAAATTATCTTTGAAGAGACTTCTTCATTGACGACAAGCTTCTCTCTCTCTCTCTCTCTCTCTCTCTCTCTCTCTCTCTCTCTCTCTCTCTCTCTCTCTCTCTCTCTGTGCGTGTATGTGTGTGCGCCCGTGCCCGCGCGCGTGCACGAAAGAGAACATGCACACACTTTGAAAGCAACTTAAACATTAGCATCTCCAGCACACTCCAAGCTATAAAGAGTGCACATCACTTTCTGTCACAGCCGTGTTTGCTGCTTTCATTTCCTCTGAATTTTTCTACACTTAAATCGAGAACTTCTCATCAAATGACACATCATGTTTCCTATCCATATATGACTGCTCTTTAAACCAACTTTTTGTCTTCCGTTCAATAACATTTTGATATTACATGTTATCCCTAATGTTATCCAGTTTTCCAAGCCTTATGTGAAATTATTCTATCAAAATGCTATACTTATTGTAATGCAAATCATGTCTCAAAGGCTCTTTGTCCTTCATGAAAAATCATCATTTGGGGGCCCACAAGATATCAGTTGATTATCTTACATGTTTCTTACATGGATGATCTGCACCTGTCTTCACCTCTTAGTGGCACCATTCTCCTTGATGGCACTTCTCTACTTGTAATTGTTGACACTCTAGTCCTAACTTCAAGTTGCTTTTCGTTTCATTATTCCTATAATTAAGATTCGACTTTAACAAGATTGTAAATAAGAAAAATCACTTCTTTTTCATTAACTAGCAATGAGATGATTACAATTGCTCCAAAGTCCAAAGACTTTGTTCATTCTATGGCTTACATGGATGATCTGCACCTGTCTTCACCTCTTAGTGGCACCATTATCCTTGATGGCACTTCTCTACTTGTAATTTTTGACACTCTAGTCAAGGCCATATCACTAACTTCAAGATGTTTTTCGTTTCGATATTCCTATAATTAAGATTCGACTTTAACGAGATTGTAAATAAGAAAAATCACTTCTTTTTCATTAACTAGCAATGAGATGATTACAATTGCTCCAAAGACTTAGTTCATTCTATGGCTGGAGTTTTAAAGGTTATCCTTATGTGCTCCTTATTGTTGAGTTATTATTAGTGTAATCAAAGCACCTGGCCTTAAGTGCCTAAGCACCTGGCCAGTTTTTCTGGTTTTTTGGGGTAACTTTTATTGGGAAAATGCAACCACTCGGGGACCGTCTTTATGATGAGGGTTTGACATGAGATCTTGTTGTTGAGGCTAGTGAAAAGTATGAAGGATGAAGAATCGAAGATAAAGAAGAGAAAGAAGCACACATCCACAAACACTTAAGATGCTGAAGTTTGTGGTGATTCTTATAGGGAGTGTCATGTTTCAAATGAAATAGACCTTAAAGGAAATGGTGATGATGATTTTGATGTGAAGATTCTTGCTTACGTTGACAACTTTAATTTTGATCAGTGTTATTTTCATCTTCTTGAGCATTTAAAAATATCATTTTATACTCTTTACTAAATTTTGTATGTTCGAAGAATAGGATAAAATACACTTTTATAGTAAGAGTAATTTATAAATGTTCATGCATATGTATGTTTGTTATGCATACCGCCTAGGTGCCGCTTCACCTAAACAAGCCAAAACGCCTAGCGGCCGGCTAGCCACCTTGACTACACTGCTTATTATTTTCTATTGCCCCGTATCTACCTAACATTTCTTCTGTGGTGCATGGTGACCATTATCATTATTTGATGCTTGTTTAGTATTCTAGCATTGGAAGATTACATCTCTATAGCTACTTCATTGGAAGATTACACAAAATATATCATTTTCCTAAATATAAACCAGGGTAACTAGAGTTGGCATGTCTAAATATATGAAAATAAAAGGCAATGAGAAATAGACTTTTGATTACCATCGCCAAACCCATGAAACACAAAACGCAAAAAAAAGATGACGGTCAGAGAATCAAGCAAGAACCCAATCACCAACAAGCAAGGCCCATGTAAAATTCCAAATCGATCAAGCTAAAAATTACATATTTTCCTAATCAAGAACGTGGACAGACACTCATGGTCAAAATCCCATGAAAGGCCACATCACAAAAAACGGTGAAAGTTGAAAAATGAGTAAGAACCCAATCACAAATAAAGAAAACACGGACAAGATTACAATTTGATCGAGCTAAAAATCCCATTTTCTATTGAAAAAGGTATACACACAATCTAACTAGCTAAGGATAGCTATCCTCACAACTCAACCGCCTAACAACCCACAAATAAATTTGAACCTGGCAAATTGTTGAAAGCTATGAGGATCTCGTGGATTATTACTTAAACAGAACACCGATTCTCATTATTTGACCCAAGTTAACAGATGCGCATGAGATGCTATGTAGGCTCATGTGCTTGGGGTTGCAACATTCCCACCCCCTTGAAATATGGCTTCTCCACAATCAAAAAATTCAGAAAATCATGCACAAAGGTCATAGTAGTCCCCCCACGTAGTGGTGTTCGCACTAGCCGAAAATACATAAAAATGTGTACAAATGATGCGGGACGGGTGAGGGGGTCCCGCTAAAAAGGAAGAATCTCTCTGTAGATGCAAGATTTGGGTTTGAAAAGTTACATATTTTGTCAACATCAAGTAAAATTAGGGACCCGCCAAAATGAAGGATCTCACCATGTCTAGCTAACCCATAAACCAACCTTGCCACCGGAGACACTGCTGGATGTAAAAAACTCGAGAGGTGGTAGGAACTCCTCTGATGGCGTCGCTGGGGATGGAAGTTCAAAAGGCCGAGATGCTACGTCAGCTCACGTGGTTGGGGCTTCAACAAATAAACTCATAGTAATGAGCCAAAGACTTTAAAAGCACACACCTCCCATTCGAAACATCATTCAGATAATGAGAGCTTTAAACGTCAAAAAGAATACTGAAAGAGAAAAATTGCGGTAAGATATAAACACCAACAGATCCCCCATATGAAACTACATCTACATAGCCACTACATTGGAATATTAATCTAACAAGCAACATTTCTAATGGAAAATGATATTTAACCAGACAGAGTCCTTTACAGACTCTTTACACATCCGATCACTTCCGTCCATTGCACCCAGGGCCAACCGGTGAATCGTACTCAGCCATGACCGGCAGGCAACAGACGGCCGTGATCCATTCTGTAAAGTGTCTGTAAGCCTTTTTGTCTGGCTGAATGAAGCATATCACCAGAGGTCCGTGGCCAAAATCCAATGGCGCCCAGATCACAGAAAAAGGATGAAAGTTGCGAAAACGAGCAACAGCCCAATCACCGACCAGCAGAACCAATACAAGATTCCGAATTGATCAACCTAAAGATCCCATTTTTCTATTGAAAGACGTCAGAGTGAGGATCATAGAAGTGACCTCTGGTTCCCTCGCGGATGGCCTTGGCCACACGCAGAGGCGTCTTCCTGATCCCCTCCCGGTCCTGCCCCTCCCCCAGCCCCTGGAGCAGTACCTTCACGGCCTCCTCGATGTCCCGCGTCGATCCCGGGCCCGATCCGGATCCCGACCTCGACTCTGATTCTGATTCGGAATCCTGCTCCAGCAACCCCAGCTGCACCCCGCTCTTGAGCTCCCCGTCGAATCGCCCATCGCCCTGCGCTCCCATCACCGCCTCGCCGCCGCACAGAGGAGTCGAAACCCTAGAGGGGGAGATAAGGGGAGATCAGGGTTGGAAACAGAGCCACCGAAATGGAGGAACGCTGTTGCTTGTTGGAATGCGTGGAGACAGAGAGAGAGAGAGGATAGAAAATACTATCCGATCATAGCCGTCCATTGTACCAATCCCGAACAGTGAATCGCACTGATCGGGTGTCACGTCAAGTTGGCAACCGAACCGAAAGTTGGCAAAGAGGTTGGCAGAAGGCCCGCGTTGTCGAAGCCGTAACTCGTATTGGCGGGATGATGTTTTGGTAAAGATCACGGCGCCGCCTCCGTCACTAACGGCGTATCGGGTGAGGAACGGTTTGACTTAATGAGGGGGGGGATTCAGTGCAAACCATCGCACAGTAACGAATTCGGTGTTCGGGAATAATTCGGCAAGAGGGACAATCGAAAAATATCCAAAAATATCAGAATAAGTTTGGGAAAAAATAAAAAACATAAAACATATTATATTACATTAGTAATTCTATATTAATACATATAAAATTTTTTTTATATTTAAAATAAGATAGGTAACATAAAAAATAGAGGAATTTATGAATAATTCGGTTTGATCCATGTTGCCGAATAATTCGAAGAATAATTCATTTGACCTTGAGTTCATGAATTATTCACGAATTTTTTAAAAGTACGGAGAATTTGTTACTATGCTACTATGTTGAGAGCATTTTTGTACCCTGATTGATTTGTTGCACTTGCTTATGGCCCAATCATGGCTTGTGAAGTGCAGCATATCGTCCGGTAGTGCTGGCAATTTCGAACCCGACATGGTAGACCCGATACAAAGTTAGCGGGTCTGGGTCAAGGCTAAATGGGTCGATACGATAGACCCGTTTAATAAACGGGTCGGGTCCGGGTTTAGGGTCTGGACACAATAGATCTGGAAAGACCCATTAAATATTCAACGGGTCGTGTCAAGTCGGGTGTACCCGCAATCCGATACTATTATATATAGTACCAGCGGGTCTATCAGGTCAGGTCGAGTCGGATTGGGTCGAATCGGGTCAACTGAATAGAACCGTGTGGTAAACGGGTATTATCGGGTCTACCTGTTTATTAGCGGGTCGGGTACAGATTTAGGATCTAGACTTAGTTAAACGGGTCGGGTCCGGGTCTAGGGCTTTTGGACACGACCCAAAACTAGACAAGACACGAACCGAGCCGTTGACACCCCTATCGATATCAAGTGTAGTGTTGAGAAAACGTTATTGTATTATTCATTTACCCCCCTATATATAGGCATAATTGGAGGTTGGGATAGAGACGGGGAAATCTCCTATCCCATGAATCTAGGGGTATTTATCCGGTGGGCATCCATATCCGATGCAACCACCGTTTCATAACACTCCCCCTTGGATGACCACCATTTATCATTGATTGCCTCATTAAAATCTTTGATGGAAAAACCCAGTGGGAAAAATCTTATCAAAGGAAAAAGAGTACAATCTTAGTTCTTCAGGAACTAGTTCTTCAGGAACTATGGTGGGTGCGCATAATGCTGCCTCGTTAAAACCTTTGATGGGAAAACCCTGTGGGAAAAACCCTACCAAAGGAAAAAGAGTACAGCGCGCATAAATTTGCATCTTCAGGATGCCCTCCGCCTAACTATTACATTATCACTATTACATCTCTCTCCCTGATTATATCTCCTCCTTATTACATTATTACATCTCTCCCCCTGATTATATCTCCTCTTTATTACATCAATTTCTTTGGTGATTGAGCCGTCGCAGTCCGATGCCGTACACCATCTTCTGGAAAGTAGACTTGGACAAAGCTTTGGTGAAAAGATCCGCAAGATTGTCGCTTGACCGTACTTGCTTGACTTCAATCTCCCTTTTCTTCTGAAGTTCGTGGGTGTAGAAAAACTTTGGTGAGATGTGCTTTGTTCGATCTTCCTTGATGAAGCCAGCTTGAATTTGAGCAATACATGCGGCATTATCTTCGTGGATAACTGTCGGCTCTTTGGTAACGGATGCCAACTGGCAACTGCTTCTGATATGCTGCACAAGTGACCTTAACCATACGCATTCTCTACTTGCTTCATGCAGGGCTAATATTTCAGCATGGTTCGATGATGTAGCCACAAGTATTTGTTTGGTCGATCTCCAAGAAATAGCTGCATTGTTATTCAAAAATACATACCCTGTTTGGGATCGACCCTTATGGGGGTCAGAGAGAAAACCTGAATCTGCATAACCAATCAAGTGAGGAGTACCACAAGAATAAAATAATCACATATCAGTGGTTCCTCGCAAATATCTAAATATTTGCTTTATTCCATTCCAATGCCTAAGAGTCGGTTCTGAACTGTATCTAGCCAATAGATTAACAGAAAAACATATATCTGGTCTAGTACATTGAGCTAAATACAATAAAGCACCAATAGCACTTAAATACGGTTTTTCAGAACCAAGAATAGTTTCATGTTCCTCTTTAGGTCTAAATGGATCTTTATGAATATCAAGAGGTCTAACTACCATGGGAGTGCTTAGTGGGTGACATTTATCCATATTAAATTTCTTTAACAAATTTTCAGTATATAATGATTGATGTACTAAAATCCCACTAGAGTTACGCTCGATCTGCAGGCCGAGACAAAACTTAGTATCACCAAGTTCTTTCATTTCAAACTCCCTTTTTAGATAATCAGAAGTTTTCTTGAGCTCTTCAGGAGTCCCAATCAAGTTTATGTCATCCACATAAACTGCAATTATAGTAAATCCATTTTCTGATTTCTTTATGAAAACGCATGGGCATATGAGATCATTCTTATAACCTTCCCTAGACAAGTATTCACTAAGGCGATTGTACCACATCCTTCCGGATTGCTTCAGGCCGTACAATGCTCGTCTTAGTTTTATCGAGTGCGCACTCTTTGATGTTGCTTCAGGCAACTTGAATCCTTCTGGGACTTTTGATGTTGCTTCAGGCAACTTGAATCCTTCTGGGATTTTCATATAAATATCTGTGTCTAGGTTCCCGTATAGGTATGTCGTTACGACATCCATTAGCCTCATCTCTAGTTTTTCAGAAACTGTCAGACTAATGAGATATCTAAATGTAACTATATCCATAACAGGGGAATAGGTCTCTTCATAATCAATCCCGGGTTTCTGCAGGAATCCCTGGGCTACAAGCCTTGTCTTATATCTAGCGATTTCATTATTTTCATTTCTTTTTCTTACAAACACTCATTTGAAACCTACAGGGTTTACGTTATTTGGTGTTTGTACTATAGGTCCAAATACTCCACGTTTCTTGAGAGATTCAAGTTCAGCTTGAATAGCTTCTCTCCATTTTGGCCAATCAGTTCTATGTCGACATTCATATATACTACGTGGTTCATTATCTTCATCATCGCTCTTTGTTATTTCAGTAGCTACTTTGTATGCAAATATGTCATCGATGACTATTTCCTTTCGGTCCCAAATTTCACCCCTCATATGGAATATTGAGCTCTCATTATTTGGTACCGGTACCTTATCCATAATCACTGCAGGGATCTCTTCAGGAGTTTGAGGGAAATTTGGCCGTTGAGAAATATTTTCTTCTGGAAAAATATGGCCCATAATCTCTTCTGGAATATTATGACCAGGTTCTTCTGGAACCATAACTTCTTCTGGAGTTTTAGGGCATGATTTCTCATTCAACTTCCTCTTCCGGGGAACTGAATTTTTGGAACCTATAGGTCTGCCACGTTTCTGACGTGCAGCAGTTTCATTAGTGGGAGTTGGAATATTAATTCTTGCAGGTACATTCTTGGCTGGAACAAACGACTTAGTTACATTAGTTGCATCATTGAAGGCATCAGGTAATTGATTTGCGATATCTTGCAAATACAAAATCCTTTTTACTTCTACCTCACATTGGGGAGATCTAGGATCTAGATGAGACATAGTAGAAGTATTCCACGATAATTCACGCCGTTCTTCAGGAATAGGTCGTTGCCTAGAAACTTCTTTATCTCCCCCTAACGGTGGGAAGACTATCTCATCGAAATGACAATCTGCAAATCTAGCAGTAAATAGATCACCTGTTAAGGGTTCTAAGAATCTTATGATTGAAGGTGAGTCAAAACCGATATAAATCCCTAATCTACGTTGAGGACCCATCTTAGATCTATTTGGAGGGGGAATAGGGACATGCACAGCACATCCAAACTTTCTAAGATGAGATATATTGGGCTGAATACCTGACACAAGTTGTGTAGGAGAAAAAATATGGTATGAAGTAGGTCTTAGTCTAACAAGATTAGCAGCATGCAAGATAGCATGCCCCCATGCAGAAATTGGAAGTCTGGATTGTAAGAGTAATGGTCTAGCTATTAATTGCAAGCGCTTGATAAGAGCTTCAGCAAGGCAATTCTGGGTATGGACATGGGGGACAGAATGTTCGACTTCTATTCCGATGGATGTGCAGAAGTCATTGAAGATTTTAGAAGAGAATTCAGCTGCATTATCCAATCGGATAGATTTGATAGGGTTATCAGGAAAACTAGCTCTAAGTTTGATAATCTGGGATAATAATCTAGCAAATGCTAACTTTCTAGTAGAGAGTAGGCTCACGTATGACCATCTAGTAGATGCATCTATTAGGACCATAAAATATCTAAATGGACCACTAGGAGGGTGTATAGGACCACAGATATCACCTTGAACCCTCTGCAGGAAGGTAGGTGATTCTGTCTTTATTTTCTTAAAAGAAGGTCTAGTGATTAACTTCCCTTGGGAACAAGGGTCACAAAAATGGTCATTTGAAAAAGTCAAACTTCGATTGTTAAGAGGATGACCATAGGAATTATGAATGATCTTTCTAAACATACCTGACCCTGGGTGACCTAATCTATCATGCCAAAGGACCAAATCTTCAGGATTTGGGAACTTCTGGTTCAAGTGAGTGGCATAGGACTCCATAACCCCAATGTGGGTAAAGTATAACCCTAAAGATAGGGTTGAGTATTTTTCTAGTATTGAAATATGCTCTCCATTTTTAGATGTGATGCAGAGGTATTCTAGATTGCCTTCATTTGTAGTTTCTAAATGATATCCATTTGCTCGGATGTCTTTGAAACTCAGTAAATTTCTTCTGGAATTTTCTGAGTATAGAGCATCCTTAATTAGCAAATGATTACCATTAGGTAAAAGTATATGGGCTCTTCCGGACCCTGTAACTATGTCAGTAGGGCCAGCCACTGTAGTAACCATACGTGAATTATATTTAAGATTTGTAAAGAATTTTCTGTGTTTCAGTATGGTATGTGTTGTTGCACTATCTATCAGGCAAATCTCTTTGCAGTTGGTCATCGTTCCTAAATGATAAGTTATGAGTCAATAAATACCATAAGAGAAGTATCAATGATAAAACTTACTAGCACAATTTCTAAGTAAAATCACCAGAACGATAATATAAATTGATAATATCCAATAGAATATAAAAATTACTCAACAATGTATGATAGAATAAAAACTACTGAGTAATGTCTGACTGGAAATAAAAACTACTTAGCAATGTTTGACAGTAAATAAAGACTACTTAGCAATGTCTGACGGAATAAATAAAATAAAATCTAAAGTCTTCAGAGATCCCAAGATTCAGGGATTTAATGTGCCATCGTCTAACTCATCAAAGTAGTCTGAACTGTCCAGGTACGATGTCTTCAGGGCATCGGTCTGTTTGTGGTAATCTTCAGGCCACTCATTGTTATCTTCATTCATATTTGTCTCTGTAGGTACCCCTGTACTTTTGTACTTATTCTTCTCATGTTTACTAGCACGGCAGTTTCTGGACCAGTGTCCTTCCTTTCCACATTCAAAATATATGTCCCTCTTATCTTCAGGTTTAGAGGGATTATTCTTTTCTGGATTGTGAGGAGCGATCCACTTGTTTTTGAAGTGAGTGTCCTTCCTAGGACCATAATAATCATCTCTTCCAGGATGATTCTGACGTCCACCTCTTCCAGGGTGATTTCTACCTCTTCCAGGGCAGTTATTGCGTCCTTCACTGCCGTGTCTTCCATATCTCCTTCCTCTACCTCTACCTTGGTAGAAATCATTAGTGTTTGCTTCTGGCAGTGCCAATGATCTAGTGGGTCTAGAATTATGATTCTTTACCAGTAAGGTATTATGTTTTTCAATGATCAGGTGGACTTTCATAAGTTCTAAGTACTTCTGGTACTTCATCCCCTGTATTGCTGTTGTAGAATGATTATTTGGGTAGAAGGTAGATAGCGTTTTATCGTTCGCTCTTTGCTGCAGGCAAAGTGATCATCTTCTGGTGATCGTAGCGTTTCTTGAGTGCCTTCCAGAGATCTACAGGATCTACTATGCTCATATATTTATTCTTCAAATCTATCTTAACCATAGTCATATATTCATGTATGCACGTATGTTCATATATTCATTAATTACTATGATTACCATATACATCACATGTGCATATAGAGATATATTATAGAAAACAATTTGACATATCATGTACATAGCCTATTAATACTGGGTATTAATAGGGTCCTTTTAGAAACCACTTGCCAAGGTAGAGCGGGTTCTATGGAACCGTCATGCGCCTTGCCAAGCTTTTCTAAAAGATTCTAATTACCTAAAGTACATTTAAAGAAGAAAATAACAATTTATGCACATGGAATATGTAAGAAAACACAAGATATAAGTGCATCGTAAAATCTGTTACAATTAAGGACAATTTTGTCCTTATTTGTAAAACAGATATTGCAAATTGGTCCCTTAGGAGCTAAACAGTTAAATATATAAACAGTGCGTATGAAAAAGTAAAATATGGCCGTACCAATGCGTCCATAATATTTCAGATACCCAAGATCCATATATGGATCGAACAATTTGGCTATAGATCGGACTTACGAAGCAGAATTGAAATGAATGGTATATATCAAAACAGGCAATCATATATATGTGAGTGCATATAAGAATGGACGGGTCAGATCTGCATAATGCAGTCGGGTCGGGTTTATGCAGTCGGGTCTGATATAGATCACAGTCGGGTCTGTATTATATGCAGTCGGGTCGGGTTCAAGTAGGCAGTCGGGTTTAGAGATTAAAACCCAATAGATGAACACTGTTCATCTTCTCCCACAAAAAAAAACAGGAAACCCTAAACCGTCGCCGACCCCGCCCGCTGCCGCAGCTTGCGCGACCGGCGCTGGTGCAGCCGGCTGCTCGCGCAGCCCGCTGCCGCCGCTCGCGCCGGTGGAGCCCGCTGCCGCTGCCGCCGGAGAGTGCAGCCCGCAGCCGTCGCTCGCGCCGGTGGAGCCCGCTGCCGCTGCCGCCGGTGAGTGCAGCCCGCAGCCGTCGGGGTTGCACGCTGGTGCAGCCGCCGGTCGTGCGTGTTACTACCGCCGGCCAAGTGTCTAATGGGTCGGGGAGGACGAGAGCCGGAGTTCAGGCGTACCTTGTTCACGTGATCGAAGCCGGAGTCGGGGAGGACGAGAGCCGGAGTTCTCACGGGACTGGATCTCTCTCTCTTCTTCTCTTTCTCTCGTTCTCTCGATGGGGTCGGCCGGGTCGTGCTCTCAGCTCGTGCTGATAACATGTTGAGAAAACGTTATTGTATTATTCATTTACCCCCCTATATATAGGCATAATTGGAGGTTGGGATAGAGACGGGGAAATCTCCTATCCCATGAATCTAGGGGTATTTATCCGGTGGGCATCCATATCCGATGCAACCACCGTTTCATAACATGTAGGTTTTTTTTTTTTTTTTATGAGAAAAACACTAAGGAAAGCAAGTGACTCGCTAAAACAGCAAGTCGCCGAACAAACAGACGCGGGCCTAGATCTTCTCGAGCCTTCACCGCTAACTCTCAAGGGGATCGAATTGATAGAAAAAAAAACTACCAAAATTGAGGCGACGAGCATCACTAACAACAATATTAGCCACATCATTGCCTTCTTGGTAGATATGAGAAAAACAAACTCGACCAAAAATCCGTTGAAGACTGCAACAGTCCTGCTAGAGCTGGCAATTTCGAACCCGACACGACCCGACACGAAGTTAGCAGGTCTGGGTCAGGACTAAACGGGTTCGGGTCGTAAACGGGTCAACACGATAGACCCGTTTGATAAACGGGTCGGGTCCAGGTTTAGGGTTTGGACACGGTAGACCCGGGAAGACCCGTTTAGTATTCAACGGGTCGTGTCGGTTCGGGTCGGGTCGGGTCGGGTCTACCTGCAATCCGATATTGTAATTTATAATACCAGCGGGTCTTTCGGGTCAGGTCGGGTCGAGTCGAATTGGGTCGGATCGGGTCACCTGAATAGACCCGGGTGGTAACCGGGTCTACCCGTTTATTAACGGGTCGGGTCCGGGTCCGGGTCCGGGTCTAGAGGTTTTGGACACTACCCGAAACTAGACATGACACGAACCCCCGACCCATTGCCGCCCCTAAGTCCTGCAGTAACGGCTGAGAAGCTTGATGGGATTCAAGAGAGTTGATTGTCACCAAAGAATCGCCCTCCACCCATAAGTTAGTTCCAGATCACTGCTGAATCGCTACTTTGAGCCCGGACACCAGGCCACGAACCCCGCTTTCCCAAACCAAACCACCTTGCGTCGCCACCGAGCCAGCTACTAGTAATTCCCCGCGCTAGTCTCAAACCACAAAACCAGCCCCGGAGGAGATCATCGGGTGTCAAAAGCGTTGTTGGAATACAGTTTGATTTCGCCCGGGTCAGGTTGGTACCATCGAAAATCAACAACCTCTCTAGGGATTGCCAAGCCTTATGGCCTAAATTGAACATAGTGGCCAAGATGCCGCATAGATATACACCGTTGTAGTGATGATCAAGGTCCATGTCATAGAAGGGAACAAGTGTAGTCCCCACTATACCTTTTCAAATGTAGTGTACGCCAGGTGGCAAGTGTAATCCCCATTATGCCCTATCTAATGGACGGTGTGGCAGGACACAATTTAGCCGTAAGCATGTCCAACAAATCATGTCCAACAAATACACGGCACACCATGTTGGGGCCATAAGCATGTCCAACAAATCAATCGGGTATAAAAAATACTCTCATCAACTCCCCGGTGTGGATGGGAAGGATAGCAGTGTAAGTTTGGGTATTAATAGCTGGGGGGGGGGGGGGGGGGGCGGATTCCATCGGCCACATCCGATCGTCAAATAGAGCAAGATCACCTCCACCTCCTTCCCATAGTACCTGCAAAAAGACCGAGGCTCACCTCTAAGCCAAGGCCCCTCCGACACTCAAGTCAGGAAGGGAGCAACAACAAACGTGGTCTAGGGTTCGGGAGCGATAGATTGCATACCTGCCCATAAAAGGGCGGGGTTCTTTTATAGAGCTTCTCATGTGTGTCGTATGCGCATTGCTCGCGGGATTTCCTTCAATAATATCAGGATGGTTATGGCGGATCTTTCATGATCAGACACCTTTCATCGATCTCTTTCCTTCTATGCTCCCGTTGATCACGGCCCCTGATTAGTCATGGGTGACCCTTGATCTTATCGGGCAAGATATCATCGGGATCATTCAGCCTAGCGAATCCCCTGAAGTTCGCTGATGCCCTTTGGCCAATAAGTGTGCCTTCCGATCTTTCCTCACCCAGTGGCGCCCCTCCGCCACCGATCAGGCCGACCTTCTCGGAGGTCCGGGTTGCCGGGCTAGGTCCATGACCTACTCGACCATTTCCCCGACCTGGCTCCCATCAGAGAGCTCGGGTCAACTTGACCCTTCTCTAGGACTCATATATAGCCCGCAGACCGGGTTGGATCAGATCCACCCCAGTCCGACTGGTTCGATTCTCCAGGTCTCTTAACCGGGCCGAGCTAAATAGTTCTGCTACACACGTGTCTTCATCTGGTCGGCGCACCGAGAAACCCCTTCTATAGATTCGCGAAGAGATGTCATCACTGGGAGCCAAGCAGGTGCCGCCTTGTGGTTGGGAACCCATACTTGTAACATCTGATGCGGGTGGAGGAAGATTGCCCTTGATTGCGGCCACGTCCTTGTTGTAGCTCATGTGTCATAAGAGTGGATTTTTTGTATTAGTAATAATAAAGATGACTTTGGTTATTGCTTTAATTAGAATACAACTTTGATATATGTTAATTTATATATAATAAAGGACCCTAGGGAATACAGTAGGCCACTGAGGCGCCTGGTGGGTCCATGCTTGGGAGACCCAGTGGATCAGTTCTGTATAGATGTAGAATTGAGTTCACATCTTTGGTGCTGTTGGTCACTTCACCGGGAATAAGCTGTTGGTAGGTAGAGGATGTGGTGAAGTCTCTACCGAGAGAATGTTGAATTCCCATTCACCTGACCAAGCATGATGATCGTGTTGAACAAGAACCAAGATGGTGCACAAATTATTGATTCAGACACTGGTGCATAAACCGTCTTACTATTGTAGATAATATGTCCTTAACCCTGAGGGACCATATACACTGAGCCAACCAGTTGTGTGGTGCTTTGATATGCCAACGTATGCGAACCTACCATAGTCCAATATCACGGTACATTGGGTTACTCGGCTGGCGCTAAAGTGGCATGCAACCCCTACAGCTTATCCGATGTCCAGAGTTGGATGGGTGCATTTTGATTAGTCAATTCGTCCACACAATTAATCCAGGCCTGGTAGTTGTCAGTATGATTAACAACATTCTGGACATTAGGCATAACACCGGAAGGTGTGTGGTGTTATACATGATAAGTCATCAAATCTTAGTCCTATGATCGATCGAGATTTGATGGTGCTCCCTACCGCCCGAGTTGAATCATGGTAATGATAATAGGAGGGACTATAGATTATCAGAGTATAGTAGAGAACAGGGTTATAAGAGAATAACATAAGTTTAGGATCAGTAGTGTTCAACTCGCATCGCACTATGGGTGGCTATACTGGTTAATCGAATTAGGACTAATTAACGAAATTTTCGGTGTGTCACCAAAATAGTTAATTAAGGATTCGGTTGGAGCTAGAGATCCTGAATCCTGAAGGTTTCACGATATCATTGCATATAGAAACTATTCCCTGGCCCGATTGGACACGTTAGATGCGAAATAGCACGATGGAGTGCAAGCTCGAAGCATAAGAACCTAATTCGTATGTGTTAAGGGGCGATATGGGTATTTTGGCAAATACTAAAATATGGCTCAGAATATATTTAATATAGATCTTAAAATGAGCGGAATAATTCTAGGAGGTCATACGCGCTGACAGAACTCAATTCCGATTAGCATACCTCACTCTATCTCTCTACTAGCGGTATCCCCATAAAATGACATTTTCGTCTAAGGTGTCATGGAGATAAGGGAAACCCTAACCCATGGCCTTATCTCCTTGGAGAAATCCGCCCCCCCCCCCCCCCCCCCCCCCCACCTCTCTCTTGTGGCCATCATAGGGCCGGCCACAAGTGGTTTGCGCTATCGCAAGCCACTTGGTTACCGATTTATAAAGGCACAAGAAGAATGGGAGAAAAAAACCCTAATGTCTCTCCCTCTCCCTTGAGAAATCTAACCCCCTCTCTCTCCCCTTTGTGGTTTCAGCCAAGAAAAAGGAGGAAGAAGAAAAAGGAAGGAAAGGAGAAGGAATAAGAAGAGATAAAGAGAAAGAAGGTTTTCGAGGTGCGTCATCTTCTTCGCTACGTGCCATGCATCCTTTGTCAGTGCATCATCCTTGTACTCAGAGATAGGACGCTGTGGATTCCTTCCTTCGTAAAGGACAAGGTGCTATCCGACAACATCCCTCTCTGTTTACGTGCGTATCGTCACCAACGATTGCTCGATTCTCCTTGGATAGAGATCTGAAAGGTATAATGATTCTAAACACAACTAGACGCATGCATGTTGATCCTTCGTAGATCTTAGTATGCCTCTAGGGTGTTCGTACATATGCTAGGTTCATAAATTAGCATGTAAATTATTTGAAGAATAAATCATAATGAAACATATGCTATGAGATCCTCGAATTTATCTTTTACTTCCGTTGCGACTCTGATAAAAGAATTTAATTCCAAAAGTCCCCGGGTTCTAGCAGCCCCGCGTCGACATTGGGATGAGTCATCGGCATTTGACGAGGAAGCAACTGGTTGAAAGGATCTGGAAGAGAGGTGGCCACCATGCCCTCGATTGTTGCCGCGGCCATGGCCACGCCCATTGTCGCGGCCAGAGAAGAAGGCAACGCTCTCATTGGGCCCATGATGATGCGTGAGGCGCATCTCAAAATCAAGAAGTAGGGAAATAACCTCATCAACTGCGGAAAGTTCTCAAGCAATGGTGAGAGCCACAACTATCAGATCAAACTCCGATCCAAGGCCATGGAGAAGCCACATGATAAGAACGTCATCATTGATCTTCTTGCCGGCACTAGCAAGATCTAGGGCTAAAGACTTGGTGTGTTGAACATATTCAACTACGCTTCGAGACCCTTTGGTCATCGATTGAAGTTCTGCCTTCATTTGTTGAACACGAGCACGTGTGCGAATCCTATACAGGATTTCAAGTGCCAACCACATGGCACGAGCAGAATCACCATGGATAACTTGCGAAAGGATAGTCTGACAAGGAGGAATTAAGCCATACAAGGATGAGCTAATCAAGGCACATCCATTTGTCATAGTCCGGATCAGAATCCAGGGGGAAAGGAGTCTCACTGGTAACAAACCCATGGCAATGGCTACGAAGGACAGGGAGAACTTGCACCTTCCATAGCAAATAATTAGTGGAAAGCAGCTTGTCGGAGAACTCCTGCGAGATGGCTTTCACCACTGGAAGGTTGGAGGAAGGATTGACTTGGTCATCGTGAAGAGAGAAGGAAGTTGAAGAAGCCATAAAAAAAATATTTAGAGGATCGTGGGCACCATGAAAAGTATTTGAGAATCTCTATCTCCAATGTGAGAATAGAGAGAGTTGTTCATTCCCTTTTATAATGGGATTTACATTACATGGTACATATCTCATGCCCTGATCTTGGGGATGGATTTGGAAAGATAATAACAACTTAACAATAAAGAAAATATACAATGAATCTCTATCAATAATCATTGCTGGCATTTCCTAATTTAGAGCCCAACTATTCATGTCTCACCGATGGCATGGACGAGATTATGACAAGATCTTCATACCATCCTAACATGGAAGATGATTACGGTAAGATATTCATACCATCATAACAATCTGGTTCGCCTACCCAGAAACCATCAAAATGGTTAGTAGCCAACAAGATGGACAACGACAAGGATCTACACAGCCTGAAAATTCTCTTATTTGTTTCTCGCCAAATTGACCAAAGCAAAGCTGCATCACGTATGTCCATAGGTAGAGATAGAGGGCCAGGGACGTTTTTTTTTGAGAAATCAGAGATGGTGAAGAAGAATTCCCACAAGTGATTGAATAGAATTAGACAGGAGCAAAAGATGACCAATGTGGTGGAGGATAAGCTATAAGGATCTCCCCTCCGGTCGGATAGTTTGCAAGGAGGAAAGAATCAAGAGGATATTTCAAAGATAGCAGCAGAGAGGACGGAAAAAGATCAAGTTTTGAATCCCAAGATCTTAGAGCAGCTAGACCCAAACCAATTCAAACCTCGACGAGAGGGCTCAGGAGGAGGTTTAGCGGGGGAAATCAGCCCTCTTGCCAGCATCTTTCTTGAATTCCTGCTTTTTTTTTTTGGTACACTGAGGATACTTCAAGCCATCAAGACTTGAATTGCCCCCAGTTTTAACAAAACTGATTTCAGGTTTACAAGCCATCGAGAACTCAAGAACGACTCGAAGTAAAGCAACCAGTAGCTCCACCCTACCCCCAATTTCGGAACTATGATAGTTCTCCTTCGGAACGTGAGGGTCCTAAACAAAGAAGGGTGAATGACTTGCCTGCACAAGTGTTTGAAAGATCATCAAGTTAAGTTATGCGGCCTTGCAGAAAACAAATTATCCACCAAGGGTTTTGCTAGAATGATGAGAAGGTTGTCTAAAGGTTGGAATGCTCTCGAGAATGGCAGCAATGAAGAGAGACATCACGATGTTGGCTGATTCGGGGGGCAGTATGAAGGCAGTCTTAACAGTCGTGTATGGCTCCAACTCTGAGAGGGACAGAAGATAGCTTTGGGCAGATTTAGCTCTCATGCATTCCATTCCCTACTTTAGATCAATACCTTGGCTCATTGGAGGGGATTTCAATGTGGTGAGGTTCTATAATGAAAAAATAGGGGGTAGGCCCATTGTTCTGGCGGAGATGGACAGATTCAATGAAGCCGTTAGTGGAACCGAGCTCAGGGAACTACATCCAAGGGGTCACTTATGGTCTTGGTCGAATCAGCAAGAATCAAGCAGCAGAACTCTTAGTAGAATTGACAGGGCTTTTGTGACACAAATTGGATCGATAACTATCCGGATTCGTAGCCTCGTGGGTTGATTTTCTCACCGCAAAAGCTAGTGATCACTCTCCCATCCTCATGCATTGGAGAGTGCAGAGAAATGGAGGCCCAAACCATTTAAATTCTTCAATTATTGGGGAGATCTCTCAGGGATTGAGGAGGTGGTGAAGAATGCTTGGGGGGCCTAGAGGTGGAGGGGGATCCATCCTACAAGATTACCAAGAAACTTCAAAATATCAAGAGCACCCTGAAAAGCTAGATTAGAGATAACAAACCTAATGTCGTTGACCTGACGAGGGAAGGCCAACATAAGGTGAGAACGATCCAGAATCTAATCCAAGAGAAACCGCTAGATTTTGAGCTAGCCGAGGCAGAGAAGCTTGTAATTTCAGATCTAGAACAATTCTCAGCCCAAAAGGAAAGCAATTGGAAGTAGAAGGTCAGGATCGATTGGCTTCAGAAGGGGGATAGGAACACCAAGTTCTTATCCTCTTTTAAAGCTTGATGTAGTGCTAACTCCCTTGATATTGTTATGTTTGTTAACGGTTCACTCTCTAATGACATTCCTAGCATTAGAGAGGAAGCCGTGAAATTTTATGCTAAGTTGTTTGTTATAGATGCCCAGGCATCCAGCTTCGAGCCCATTATTTTCAGAAGAATCCTCACCCCGGAAGCAGCTATATGGATCAACAAATCTATTCGGAGGGATGAACTAGAAGTGGTGATCGATCAATAAAGCGAAAGGCAACAAAGCCCAGGTCCGGATGGCTTCAACTTCTTCTTCTTCAAGAAATTCTAGGGAATACTCAAAGAGGATGTTTGGGCAATGGTTGATGATTTCTCACGATCGGGACAACTCCTTTCCTCCATGAATTACACATTCGTTACTCTGATCGCCAAAGTCAAGAATGCTAGCGACTTCAAAGATTTCATGCCCATCTCCTGCCTCTACAAAATGGTTGCCAAAATCTTAGCCAACGGGATGCAATTGGTTATGCATGAACTCTCTCGCCTAATCAGTCGACTTTTATAAAGGAGAGGAAGATTGAAGATAATATTATGTTAGCTCATGAACTCGTAAAAGGATTCCATCGGAAATTGAGTCCTAAACGAATATGCCTCAAATTGGAAATCATCAAGGCGTATGACTATCAATCGAGGATTTTTGCTGCATTCTCTCTGGTAAGCTTATTTATTTACTAAATTCTTACTCTAACTTATGGAAATAATTCTTTACAGATAAAATAGACATTTAAAAAAAATAAGTTACGGAGGGGCTTAACGTAAAATGACTCTTAATCAACAAGGGTTATCGAAATATAGGTTTAGTACTTAGAATGGCCTTAGACTAAAAGGCCCTAAGATATATGTATGTTATACACAAAATAGCATCGAATATTTTTTAAAACTTTCTTATTACTCTTTATTTTACGTTTTTTCTGAATTGTGGAACTTTATAAACAGTTTTGAAATCAATACCATCAAAACTTGGATCAAAACTATAAAAGAAATCCTGATATTATCAAAATCTTAACTCCATGCGGGATCATGAACGAAACTTCGAGCATTTGGTTATTTATTAGTACATGTCAACCAAGTAAAAAGGATAATTTGATTCTAAAATGTATTTACTAATTTTTTTGTTTCCTCCTTATGTGGGGGGAGAGAGAGAGAGAGAGAGAGAGAGAGAGAGAGAGAGAGAGAGCAAATGCATGAACTTTCCTACCTTAAACATGAAGGAATACATTTTAATGGGTTTTTAGTGAGACATTTTAGTGGGACATTTTAATTTGCTTTGCAGGATAAGTCAGGTGTCTAAAGAGCCAGTGAAACAAGGGCTGAAAAAGTGCAGTCCATGTGAGTATTGAAGGGTAGCTCATGGTTCATCTCTGGAGATTCAGATGGAAGCAAAGAAGGCAAAAAGGCCTTTGTTCCTTTGTGTTTCTTTCTCCTCTCATCAGCCTGCCATCTTGTAAATTTTATGCCAAGTCTACCCAATAATTAGGTTGTGGGTTAGCTTCTAATTTGATATGCTTTGATGATTAATGGATGCCTACTTAATACCTTCTACTCCTTAACCTCTGCTATTAGGAACCAATTGCAACATTTGAATACGTAGAGAGAGAGAGAGAGAGAGAGAGAGAGAGAGCAAATGCATGAACTTTCCTACCTCAAACATGAAAAAATACAATGTTCGTTCAAGGTTTTTGCCTAGAACTTGAGGTATTATTATAGACTTTGGAGAAAATGTAAAGTGTACCTATTCAAGGTTTAATCAACCCCCTATTCCTCATCACACTGAAATTTTCTAAATAGCCAGTTGGCAAAAAAACTGAACCTCATTGAGACACCCAATACGATTGGATTTGAAGGCCATGGTATGTATATAAGAAGAAATCAAACCCAAAGGAATTCCAAATATTCACAAGAAACCTTTCTTTACTCTCCTTTTGTGTCTTCGTTCAGGCTCTATTTTTAGAGCTCCCCAAACTAACCACATGCAACAGGCTACAACTATGGTCCCTCTTAATCACAAGGGTTTCAGTAGACATTCTCGCATGGTCCCAAACCCATGATGCTCATGTCTAGCCTAAGGGCTACATGATCTCCTCTAGCGTCATGGGGGAGGAAAACCAACCCAATGATCATCCCAATTAGAGTTCTATCAGCTACCTCCTTCCAGAGCTTAAGCTTTTCCTTGGAACTGAGTAATTCTCATCTAGTTGCATCATCTGTTTTTAATCACATCGAAGGAGAATCTTAGATTACTAAGTTTCTGGAGTTCGTACTATCTACTAGTAGTTAGCGCTTCTTGAGTGCCTAGACAATTGGCCAATGGAGTTTCCAGGTTACTGTTGGGCTTGAGCCTTTGTAATTTCTTTTTTTGAAGAATTAGTAATTCTTCCTTGATGTTCTCTCTCTCTCTCTCTCTCTCTCTCTCTCTCTCTCTCTCTCTCTCTCTCTCCAAAAAACAAAAAAAATCGCATCGCATAACCAACGGTTGACAACAGGGTGCTCTGTGCGGGTATGATATGTGACACTGAATTCTTTAGCATCCTAACTGTTAAAAGATTAATCATATACCTTTCTTCCTCCAAACTCACCTCTAGGAGAAAAAAACAACGGCAAATTAGGTATAGGTCCTTAACTATTTTGCAATATTAGCCGCAGGACACCATAATTTGCTCTATTAACTAAGGACCCTACAAGTATACATTCGTCTTCAGAAAGTGTATATATTCGTCAGGAGATACTCGAGCTATATTTCAAAATTAAAGTACGTGTCCTGCAACTAAAAGTCATCTCTCCAAATGGACTTATGTCGAACTTCCCCAAAAAAACAATCCTCTTATGTGGTTTAGAATGCCATGAAGTAGCTAGGTTTTTCCTCTACACAAGAAAATAAACACCAAGAGGCAGACCTATGACCAAGATCACTAGCAATGTCAAATCTGCAAAGTTTTCAAATAATGGTGTTGAGCTCCTAAAACTCCAACATAGCTTGCAACTACCCTTTAAATACTTATAAACCCTCTTCAGATATTCCCAATGATCTCCTCTAGGACTAGCAAAAAATCCAGTGGCTACACCAACTGCACGAGAAATGTTTGGTCGTGTAAAAGAGAAAGAAAAAAAGAAAAAATCCCTTCTACAGATGAGTTAATAATAGTTGCCACCTCTTCCTATACTACTTAGTGTTCTAGGGGTTGACCACTGATCTGCTCAGACTCTAGTAGCAATCTTGAGAACTTGGATTAAGGATGTAATAAAGGACTTTAAATTTAAAGATAGAACGAGAAAGAGGCCGGGGGTCACAACAATGTTCTCTCTGTGTATTTTCGGTGGAGGGTACCGCTGGTTTCACCAATTTAGTGCTTAGATGCTACCGATCGAAGAGATGCATTAAAACAGCCCAATGACTCTTGTTAATGCAAGAGAGAAGAAAAGCAGCAAGAGGGCAAGCTACCAGATGGCCTAACCCTAATCCTTTACCTTGCCTATTCTCCAACCCGAACTTTAACCTGATGTCATTACCATAATCCTAATAATACATTAACATTTCTAATGTAGCCAATTTTGATATTTGAAACGACTTCGTAAGCATAATAATTGAACAACATTGATTTAACCCATGTTACCAAGTCGGGTGTAATTTTGAAAAAAAACGTGTTTAAAACGCGACTTATTGTTGTGGTGTTTACTACACAACCTTTTTTGATTCTTTAAAAAAATCATGATTTTTGTGTTTCAATCCCGATTTGCAAGGTTTAATCCCAATTAATCGTGTTTTAATCCTGTCGTATACTGCTAAAAAAATTTATTAGAACATCTTTATATATTTTTTAAAAACTTCAACCATTTGTTTCCTTGACTCTTTCCTAATTTTCCCGACTTTTCCCCAATTTTTTCAACTTCTTCCCTAGCCGAATTTTCCCCGGCTTCCGACTTGGTAACTTTGAATTCAACCATTGCGGTACAAAAAAAAAAAGAAAAGAGAACAAAAGAAAAAAGCTTAACTCAAGAAGACAATGATTCATTATTGTTGTGTCTAATGCTCCCAAAATATCTCCTCGATGAACCAAGAATTGCGGTATGATATTTTGGATGAATCACCGGATCTTCTAACGGACTATGTATTTCCTAATTCAAATGGGTAATTTTGTCCATTAGCTGCCTGTGCAGGAAAACAAGCTTCATGAATCCATCATGTTAGCAAACCTGAACTTGGTACGATGACCATACCATGCATCGAAAGACCGTTGCATGTGATTGAATGCGAAGACTCAACGAGTGATCTCTCTCAAAAGAAAGCTAGGTAAAATCCGGTGATGAGAGGGAGAGGGCAACGGTATATGAAGACATGAAATTCCCATCCCTTTACCAATATGGGACTATTCTTAACACCCGCTTGCACATAGAGCACCTTTAATTAGGATTGTCAATGTCGGCATATGCAAAGATTCCTTTTTTTTTTCCCCCAATATCGGCATACGTAAGATTCCAAATATTTTTTGATCCCCAAAAATCAAGCACAGCTTGAAACTTCCCTTGAAGTACCTACAGACCTACTTCAAATATTTCCAATGCACTCTTCCAAGTTCCAAGATAAGCAAGAAATCTAGTAACAAAATGTTTGGTCCTGTGAAAACCATAACATACAAAAAAACTCCCTTCACACGATTATCCAAAAATCTAATAGGAATTTGGGTTGATCCATTGATCTACCCATGAGACTAATAGGAATAGGATTGAGGAGTAGGATTGAGGATTGAGGAGTTTGAAAGCTCCTCAATCCTATTGTCATCAGATTTGTCAAACCTAGACTTTATTTGAGCAATAGGAACCTATATGACCCACCAGGGGATAGGGGAGTTGTTAAGAAACTAATGCTCTTTTTTGTTTTGAGAGTGGCGGGTGTCCCAAAACCGTTCGGGCGATGGTCCATTTTGGGCTCGGACTAATCCCTCCTGGAGTGAAGTCTGACCCACTTGGAATTTCCCACCGCAATCCTAAGTAAATCAAGAGCGGGAGGAGTCGAACACACAACCTCCTCACCCAAGCATCAGTTGATTGCCAACCCTCCTATCCCCTGGTGGGTATAAGCAATTGATGCTCTGGTGAGGAGGTTGTGGGTTCAACTCCCCCCCTCTCGAGTTATCCAGGAGTGCGTAGGGATACTTTCGAGTGAGTCCAACCCGAAGTGGGTCCATTGCCCGAAAGGTTTTCTGACACTGGCCAGTCAATGTCAAAAAAAAAAAAAGGACGAACCTATATGGACCGCAAAAAAATTCAAAAATGGACTATTCAACTATAAAATTAACACGAATCTGAATTTAACATGGAGCAATTTAGCAATCGAATGAAGTTCATGCACAATCCTTAGACTCAAAAAATATTGAGATTTGAATCTAGAGTGAATTCATCTACCACAGCAATTCCCATGTGTTTTACAGCAAACATTACAATTCCAATCTAGTGTTGGTTGTAGAAGTTTTCACTACTACCATAAATAAACTTTTTTTTGGTACAATGGGCATGGTCATGATGCCATGACCATAAAGTCTTCATACATGAGACAGTGAACTTCAATAGGAAACTCTTGCCAATAACCCTCCATCCCTAGAAGCTTTACTCTATTTGCTAACTAATGAGCACAACTATTCTAGGACCTTGGTATCCACTGGAGGGAAGAATGCTCCACCTTAGAATTTAGCATCTGATAGGAGAGAGCTGTGTTGAGCACTGGTTCTGATATCCCTTTCCCACACAATAGCCCATCCATGGCCTGTTTGGAATCAGTAAGTATAGCCACCTCCGAACACCCGACGAAAAGCTCATCCAGAACAGCCAAAATAGCCAACATCTAATAGTATCTAATAGTATAATACTAAAATGGAAGCCTCTCTCCTATATTATGATACGTGGAACTCTTTTGAAGAGCCAGAATCCTTCTCCCATGTGTGGACACGGCTTTGTCTCAGATATCCTATTAAAAATCTATTGTAAAGATGATAATACACATTCAATAGCATAATGAGCATTTAATGGTTATTTGATATCAATTAGAAAAATCATTAATTTTTTCTCTCTCTAAGTAAATCACACCAACAATTTAGCACATCTTGCCTTCCACAAAAACCACAATGCCCATGCCCATCCGTTTACCCATTGTAGGGGACAACTGGCCCCATATTGATTTAGCTACGGCAACATTAATCGCCGCCTTCTCAAAGCGACTCAGCAGTAGGTAAGGCTCCATGACACAATTTCCATAAGAATAGCTTGATTTTGGTTGGAACTCATAACGTCCATGTTAATGTATAGAGATGGGTCAGGTTTTATGTACAGTCGGGCAGGGTTGTAGATGCATTGATGTACATATATATTGGGCTTGTCCCTCAATGAAGGATGTATTCCTTTCTCTCCAAACCTAAGAAGCACTGACACTGGTACGGGGACACGGTTACGACACGACACGGGTACGCCGACACGGTAAATCCTAAAAAAAGAGGACACGGGTACGATGGGGTTACGGCAAAATAAAGTAATATTTTTTATTTATATTTTATGTGTGTTCATAATTCATATATATTTCAATAACCGAAAAAATCTCATAGAAAACATCTAAAATAAAAATTTAATGCACATATTGAATGACAACCGTTAGTTACACCCAGCCTGATTGGTGAATCACATATAACCCTAAATAGTATGGAAAAGAACGGCTGTGTTTAAGTTTTGGATTCAACCTACCTGAAACCTCAGAGGATCAGATAGGTTAAAGCCAAAACTGAATCGTAACTGTCTGTTACAACCAGCTTGACAAGTGAATTATACTAGGGCCTAAATGACGAGCAAAAGAATGGCTGTGATTCAGTTTTGGATTTAACGTATCTGATCCTCTGAGGCAGCTTGTGACCCGACCCTATATCGAACAGCCCGTCAACCTGCCCTGTCCGGTACGTGTCCGACGAGTGTTTGGTGAGTGTCCGACTGTGTCCGGGTCCTGGAAGCACGTGGGACACGGTACATGTTTGTCCGGTGCATGTCCGATGAGTGTCCGGCGAGTGTCACTGTCTGACACGGGTACGAGGGGTCTGGAGAAGTGTCAGTGCTTCCTAGCTCCAAACCCTAGCCGTCATCTCCTAACATGGTATTAGAGCTCTAGGGTTTTGATCCGCGGCGAAGGCGACGACGACGGATCTTCTCCGACACCGGCACCTCCTTCGGCCTCCTTTTCCGGTCCCCACGACTACTCCGCCCCCTCCTCTGCTCCTGTAGCCACCCCCGGCCCCCCCTGTGCTCCCTGTAGCCACCCCGTGCCAACCCCGCCCCCCCCCCTGTACTTTGCTGGTCTGGGAGAGCAAGCGCAAGGACATTCATTAGCCTGGATCTGATGAGTTAGGAGCAAGGGACAAAATTTTTTATTTCAACTAGTATTTCAACATTCTAATATATGGAAATATTACACGGAGGTAGTTCAACAACTTGGAAATATTGCAGGATTATGGAAATATTGAAAATATTAATTAAATGATGTATATTTTTAGCAAAACTCTGGCTAATCTTAAATCAAGCATAGATGATACTTTGTAACACTTGAATCACATCTCTCTATTGTGAATGGGTATGGAGCTCCACATAGCATGTATTTTATGCATGCTATGCAGATACATAATCGTCTTTGATCTACAATCTATCCCCAAAATTCTAGTGAATTCCACAATCATAGGTATTCGCTGCAATATGTATGATTTCTACCTCATATGGTGGCATTCTTTGCAATACTTAGGATTTCTACTTTATATGTTGACATCCATTACAGTACTTATGATTTCTACCTCGTATGTCGACATTCATTGCAATACTTACGATTTCTACCTCATATGTTCACATTCGGTGCTAATTATTTAAGTGATTTATTCATTCTACATCGTGCACGTATCGTCTCTTCCAGCCTCTTAACGGTCTCTTTTATTACTGGAGCAGAGTCAAACTCTTAGTTAAACTCACAGTCTCGACCCTACTTCCTACTTTCCTAATTCCTCTCGCATGTGAAGGTCCTCTAGTGACTAACATTACTTCGTCGAATGCTTCGATCTGTTTGCATGGACAAAAAGACTTTAAACAATCATTCAACCATCGTCACCATAATTAACATCAGTGGCTATATATCCACCATGGAAAAAATAAATTTGAAAGGGATAAAGGTAATTTTACCCAGATATTTTGCGGATAATATATAGATTGCATCATTTTCCGTAATCAGAAACGATTCGATCTGGGCAGCTACATACTCGCATATAAATAATTTTCAAACTTAGGGGAAATGCATGTATCTGATTAAACAATAAATTCAATCTCAAAATAAAGCTAGCAACATGGAAATACAAGAAAAGGGACACATTTCAAGAAACGGCTATTGAGGCATAAAATCAAATACTAAGAACCGACCTCGATAATGCATTCTTTGAGTGGTTGAAAAAAAGAGGTGTCCATTTTTTTAGGGCAAGAGTTTTTCCGCCAAATGTCCACAGACTACCTTCTCATACCATAGAAACAAAGTTCGGATTCGGCACTAATTCGGTGGTGGGCTCAATTCGGTTCAGTTTGGACAAATTCAAAAAAGATCCGGAGAAAAATCGAGAAATCCTAGATTTTTTCTCAGAATTGTCTAGTATTTTCAGGACTTTTTTTAGAATTTTTGAAGGTTTAAGGATGTTTCATGTGTTTCCGAAGAATTGTTCGCAACGTTTCAAGATTATTCGGTAATATTATGAGAACCGACGAATCAAAAGATTACTAGCCGGTTTATTCTTAGACCCGTTAACGTGCAAATATTCAGCGATTTTTCAATAAATTCGGATAACTTTGTGACTGCCCCAGACATCCACCAAATCTTCCAGAAATTTAAACCGAAAATTTTTTTTTTTTTTAAAAAAGCCATATGGTAGATCCATTACCTGGGCATTCCCCGAACATGGCCGCCGGTGGGCGATCCGTCGCCGGAGTATACCAAGCGGAACCTCAGCTCCCAAATACCTACCGACCATCCCCGGTTTCGAGCCACCGGGATCAACTAGCTAACCCTAGTCGCAGCATCAGCACAACGAGGGTTTCGGGATGGATAGCGACTACAGAAGATTGAGTTGGATAGAAGTTCAAATACTGTGAGATAAAGGCCAGCATGGCGGGAAGAGCGGGTTGGATAAACTCAGCGCCAGCCGAGTTAAACCCCAGCACGAACAGCCTACGCGCCGCCGGCCTATTTATACTAGGGACCGATGCTTGGTTCTCTCTCTCATCATCCCTGGGCTCTCCCTTCTCTCTCTTCTTCTCAGCCATGAAGCTCTCCCTTCCCTTCTCTCTCTTGCTACTTCTTCTCTTCCCGTTGTCCTCCTCCTCCTTCCAAGCTCAACAGGATCGAAGCTGCATCAGACCCTTCTCCCCTCTACTGGATCCAAATTCCATCAAAGCAATATACAGCTTAGGTGATTCCATTGCGGATACCGGCAACCTGATCCGTCAAGGAGATATCGGTGCCTTCAGCGTCATCACCAGCTATCCCTATGGCGAGACCACTTTTCATAGAGCCACTGGCCGATGCTCCGACGGATTGCTAATGATCGATTACTTCGGTATGATCCTTATGCTCTTTTATCCAAAAAAAAAAAAAAATTCGGTTAAGGACGGATGAACTGTTTTGTAGTTGATATTGTTGGTTATCTCCACTTCTTAAAAATTATATTTTTAAACGAAATTTTAGGGTCAAGATAAATTTGATGCATGGTATATACTTTAACAATGAAAGTTTTTAATGTCTATTGGCATAAAGGAAAGTTACATTGATTAATGTTGTAAAATCTCATATTTTCTTGCATATTTATTATTCATATTCTAATATTGAGTATTGATCTTTGGGTTTCTTTTGGAATCACAGCCATGGCCTTCAATCTTTCATTCATTAATCCGTATCTAGACACCACTGCCAACTTTGATCAAGGAGTCAATTTTGCCGTAGCCGGAGCCACAGCACTTGACAATGCCTTCTTCGCAGAGAATGGCATTCTGATGCCTTATACCAATAATTCTCTCAGCATTCAGCTTCAATGGTTCAAGTCCCATCTCAATTCCAAGTGCTCCTACCAACCAGATAACAACATCCTTAAAAGAGAAGCGAAGCGTTCTATTGGTAAGTAGGTAGACGTTACGATATGATCTTATCTTAAACATGTTCTAATCATTTTCATAATTTGGTTGTAATTTCTTGGTAAATTGTAGACATCCATAGAAGGCTTGGGCAGTCACTTATTCTGATGGGAGAGATCGGAGGAAATGATTATAATTATGCTCTAATCCAAGGAAAGTCTGTGGAAGAGGTGACAAGCTACGTGCCGCTTGTTGTGGATCGCATAATAAGTGCGGCTAAAGTAAGTTTTTCTTCTACTAAATATGAACGAGAAAATGTTATTGTTATTGTAAACGTAATAAAAAAAGAAAGATAGAGCAGTTCTTTTGTTAAAGCTTTAATAGCAAGCTATTTTGATGCAAATAAGTTCCTAATGTAATTAAAATTTGGAATTAATAAGTTAATTTTTCATGTGCTTGTTATCAAAAACTCTTGGTGTCTTCCTAGAATATAAATGGTATTAAATGTTTTGTTCACCATTGCTTAAGTTTCAGATTAATAATGCTTCAACAATGCATCAAGTCTTGTATAATTCTCTTTTGGCGTATTTGTTGTTAACTCGCATTCCCATTTTAGTCCATTAATATATTATGCGTCATTATAGACATAGGAGCCTGTCGTTTTTTTTCCCTACATGATGGTGTCTTGTTGTTTGGCATACCATTCTCTAGTAGCCTTAAGGGGATCGATGGCTGTTAGCTCTTGCTAGGTTGGTATGAAATATTATGACTAGATGTAGAAGTGATAGAATTTTGAGAGTATTTGTGGCTAACATTTGCATTAGGATTCAAATAAAAGTCACATAATATGTTTTTACATTGTTTAAATGGCACTCCTAATTGTCTTTTTTCTTTTTTTGGAGAATCCCTCCTAAAATTGGAGGGAGGGTTAGGCAGCCCCCGGCTTATCTATTATTAATTTCCAAAAAATTACAAGTAACAGTGAATAAAAAATCCCCATCACCACCATAAGGAACCACAAATGACAATAGTCTTCCTCTGTTTTGGTTTCTTCGGATTAGGCGTAGGAGGGTTAGGCACTCTTATTGTCTTACCGGATATCATTGCTGATTTGGTTTCTTCTGATTGTTATTAGTCTGTAATTGGGGAAGAGTCTTCCTCTGTTTGCTTCAACCAAGATGATCAGGCTTGTATTGATTTTATTTCTGGGTCTGGGGTACCATGAATGGAACCCCCTTGGTTAAACACAAAAAAAAAAGGCACTCCTCTATTGAAATTAAGTTTCTCTTGTGTGGGTTATCTGATCCAGGAATTGATCGATGCTGGGGCTGTTCAACTACTTGTTCCCGGAAATTTTCCCATTGGATGCATGCCTAGCTACCTCACCACATTTAGCAACGATCCCATGGCCTACGATGAGAACAAGTGTCATAAAGGCTTAAACTCTTTTGCAATGTCCCACAACTCCCAACTCCAAAAGGCACTAGAGGGGCTGAGGCAGATGTACCCTCATGTTCTCATCATGTATGCCGACTACTACGAATCCTTCTTGTATCTACTTCACAATGCCGTCAACTATGGTAAGTATCCATCCTGAAATTTTTTTTAAGCGAGAGATGATTTATGCGTAGGCCTTCTTATGATTGGTTTCTGAAATGATTTTCATCAAATATATACATCTTTGATCAGGATTCGACAAGGACTCCTTACTTAAATCATGTTGTGGGACCGGCGGGGAGTACAACTTCGATGTCAGACAGATGTGCGGCAATCCCGGGACTACGGTGTGCCCCGACCCTTCGAAACGCATCAGCTGGGACGGCATTCATCTGACGCAGGCGGCGTACAAGATCATGGCAAAGTTGTTGATGACGGAGAAGTTCACCTACTCGAGCAATAGAAACTAGGAAGTATGAGCTAGCATGCAGGTTGCCTAAGATTCGAGTTAATTAGCAAGTTTTGTAGGTTTTGGAATAGAACATTTGTTTTTAACTTTTCAGCTTATGTAGAAGAAACATACTATATTAATAAAGATTAGAGTGCTCTTTGTTTTAACTCTGATTTCTTTCTGTTGCTATAGTATGATGTGAATTCCACTTGAAACCCAAATTGAATGTGAATGACTTAAAAATAGTCGCACCGAGCCACGGAATCACCGTGGTTCGGGGTCGTTTGATCACCTGGCTCTTATGATGGAAGCCCCCTGGGGTTCTCCTAGTGACCTGTAGATCTCAACAATCCGGAACCGTCCAAAGGGACAGAAATAACAGATGTCGATGGGATACCATGGTTCGGGGCGACTAAGTTAAGGGCTTTAAATGGAATGTAGACCCACTAGCTGATACCTTACATGAGATGTTCTTGGTTTTACTCTTTAACACATTGTTTTTTTATTGTCATCTATGAATTGAATTTTGTTTTATGCCAAATGAGAGGGTGGAAGAACACTTGGGTTGGATTGTCACTAACTTGCTGTTGATGGATTATGAAAAATGCTACCAGCTGGTCTTCCAACCATCTTATATGGTCCTGAAAAAAATGTGGTTCTCCTCACAAGCAAAATGCAAGGGGTTGGGTCTGCTCCGTGTATGTGGCGTTGTCTCCCGCCCGATGGTGGCGTTTGGTTTGTGGTGATGGTGGCATCTTGTACCTCCTGATCCGCCGGTGCGGCGGCGGTGGATCTGCCTGAGTGGCGTAGATCTGTAGTTCCCGCCGAGGGCGGGCTTCTCTGTAGCGCCGGCAAAAAAAAAATGGCAGGGGGTGAGTCACGATTCAGTACGGCGAGGCCTTATATTCATGAATTTACAATGTTCTATGATATAATACCACTAGTAAACGTTTTTCATCCCAACTCAGACAAAGTTGCTCTACTATGTGTTTCTGGACAAGTCATTTGAAGATTTGCCTCACTTGGATCCTTTTTTAACTTTTCAGAAGTTTTGCAAATAAGGTTGGGACACCAGAAGGATTTTAGATTCTTTAAGATAAGGGTTCAGAGTTCAGTAGAACTAGATTAAAAATATATAGCCATTTATATAGTGAGAACAAGATTGCTAATGATGGCGCATTAAAATTGATGATATGTGGCAATTTTCTCCAAAGGGTGAGACAAATGAAGTCTTATCATATATGGTTTTGCGCAAATTTGATAAAGTGGATAGTTACAAGGAGTGCTTGTTGTGTCTGTGCATATCATTAGCAAAGCCTGGTACTTATATCATGCCCTAATCTTGGGGTTGGATTTGGAAAGATAATAACAACTTAGCAATAAAGAAAATATACAATGAATCTCTATCAATAACCATTGCTGGCCTTTTCTAATTTAGAGCCCAACTATTCATGTCTCACTGATGGCATGAAGGAGATTATGGCAAGATCTTCATACCATCCTAACACGGAAGATGATTACGGCAAGATATTCATACCATCCTAACATCCCCCCTCAAGCTTAAGGGGGTTGAAAACACACATTGAGCTTGTGACGTAACTCCAGGAACCAAGGAGATGATAACGCCTTGGTGAAGAAATCAGCGACCTGAAAAGGACTTGGCACGTGACACACTCGGACCGTGCTTTTGGAAACAACATCACGAATGAAGTGGACGTTGATTTCGACGTGCTTGCTGTGGTGATGAGAAATGGGATTCTTGGCGAGATGGATAGCGCTAATGTTGTCACAATAGAGGACCGGGGTGGTAGCCGGGCGCATATGTAAAGTGCTCAAAACATGAAAAAACCATAAAATCTCAGCTGTGAGTGTGGCAAGGGCACGATACTCGGCCTTCGTGCTGGATCGAGAAACCGTATGTTGTTTCTTCGCGGTCCAAGAGAGTAAATTAAGCCCAAGGTACACGGCAAACACAGAAATAAAGCATCGATCATCAGGGCATCTCGCTCAATCAAAATCGGAGAATCCACGGAGAGAGATGAGTGCACGATAAAAACCGAGGCCCAATTGAAGAGAACCTTGATATAGCGTAGAATGTGCTTGGCAGCAATTAGATGGGTGGTATGTGAATTCTGCATGAACTGGCACACCTGGTTGACGGCATAGACAATATCAGGCTGAGTCATAGTGAGAAATTGTAGCAAGCCAACTAATCGGCGATAGCTAGAGATGTCAGCCAAGGGATCTCCATCAGTCTTGCTAAGATGTGAGCCAGGTGCCAGAGGGGTCTTCATGGGCTTAGCGTCTCATAGTCCAAATCAGTCTAACAACTCAAGAGTATATCGGGTCTGTGTAAGAGTGATTGAATCGGCATCCCGATGGACTTTCATCCCAAGAAAATAGTGAAGGGAGCCCATGTTCTTCATATCGAACTATGAAGATAGGCGCCCAATAAGTGCTGAAATTAAAGAGTTGTCACTATCGGTGACATTGATGTCATCGACATAAGCGAGCTCAAGAATGATGCCCTGACTGCCATGAGAAAGAAATAAGGAAGCATCGTATGCACAGTTGGAAAAGCCCAATTGCCGAAGAGAGGAGCTGAACTTGCAATACCACGTTTGTGGGGCCTGTTTGAACCCATATAACACCTTCTGCAACTTGCACACATGAGTGGGACAGGAAGGATCATGAAAACCTGGTGGTTGAGCCACATACACTGATTTAGAAAGTTCACCTTAGAGAAAGGCGTTTTTAACATCAAGTTGTCAAATATCCTAATCATAAGTGGCAGCAAGTGAGATAATCAACTGAATAGTGCCCGGTTTCACAACTGGACTGAATGTTTCAGCATAATCCAACCCTTTGCTGCCGATTATAGCCTTTAGCCACGAGACGGGCTTTATAACGTTCCACGCTCCCATCGGCTTGAACCTTGACTTTATAAACCCACTTGCAACCGAATCTCAGTGTCCCAGTATTTTGATAGAGACCATGTCTTGACTCTATAAACCCACGTGTAACCGAAAGTGAGACACTTTCTTAAAAATTGAATCTCACTGTTCCGGCATTTTGATAGAATCTCACTGTGGGGGGTTTTTAGTCGAACCGGGCGGTTCGGGTGGCGAGCACAATCCAACAAGCCAAATGCAAAGAAGAGACGGTGGTTACGTGGAAAAACCCCTTCGCAACGTCGAAGGGGAAAAAACCACGGGCCGGGCGAGAATGCACTAAGACAATTCTTTCGGTTACAATCTCTCACCTTAACCCCGATTACATACCCTGAGGACCGGTCTCCCAAACTTCCGACCTCTGCAATTTCACTCAGACTACCGACCGCTGCGGACAGCGTCTGTCTGCAGGTCGCTTGCAAACAGTGTCTGGCTGCTGTCCGACCGACCTCCGCAGACAGCCTCTGGGTGCAGACCGACCGACCTCCGCAGACAGCCTCTGGGTGCAGACCGACCGATCTCCACAGCTCCGCAAATTCCGGGACGAAACGGGCAGCGTCTCCTCCAGAATTCTTCCTCCTCTTCGCTGAAGGGGTAGGTCCCCTTTTATAGTGGCGGGGTGACGGTTACACTCCGCGAAAATCGGGCGAGTGACGTGTCCCCGCAATGAGCTCAACCGCCGCGGTGACGTGGCGCGCGGTTGACACCTGGTCACGTTGGGCCGGAAATCGCGGAGCGTCGTCAGCACCGCGAGATCTCCGGGTTCGGCTGTTGCTTCACACTTCATTTCGTTGCACGTCCCATCGAGGAGGAGGGGGTGTGCTTCCTTGGTGACCAGCCGACCCCCCCCCCCTTCTGGTTACATGCCGACCCAGGGGAGAGAGGGGGGGGGGCTGCTTCCCTCTTTGGTGACCGACCGACCGGCCCCCCCTGGCTACATGCCGACCCACAAAGAGAGGGGGGGCTGCTGCCCTCTTTGTGGACCAACCGACCGACCGGCCCTCCCCCCCCTCTGGCTACATGCCGACCCAGGGGAGAGAGAGGGGGGGGCTGCTTCCCTCTTTGGTGACCGACCGACCGGCCCCCCTGGCTACATGCCGACCCACAAAGAGAGGGGGGGCTGCTGCCCTCTTTGTGGACCAACCGACCGACCGGCCCCCCCCCCCCTCTGGCTACATGCCGACCCAGGGAGAGAGGGGGGGGCTGCTGCCCTCCTTGTGGACCAAACGACCGACCGGCCGACTGGCTCCAAAAGGAAATGGTACACACAATACCCCCTCCTGACCGGACGGTCTTCGGTCCCGCCCGGTCAGGATCACTTCGTCTCGATTTGTGTGCAACCTCAACTTGCACGCTAGCATCGCCTTGCGCGCCCGCACCGGCTTGCGTGCGCGTCTCAGTTTGCGTGCCCGCCTTAGTTCGGGGCTGTTGCAATTCAAAAACAGCTGTCTGGAGTTTCTTCTGATTTTTCGCCACATGGCATCGCCGGGCGCCGCCACCTCGCCTCCTCGAAATTCGAACCCATCCAGCTCCAACTTCGTCTATAAATAGGAGCCAGATGGTTCATTTCTTTCCTCTGCTTCAGATCTTTCCTCTGCGGCTGAAGGTTCATTCGGGAGAAGTTTCGCTTGAATACACGCCGAAGACCTGCGTGTCAGCTCGTTTGGATACACGTCGAGTACCTGCGTGTCGGCTCGTTTGGATACACGTCGAGTACCTGCGTGTCGGCTCGTTTGGATACACGTCGAGTACCTACGTGTCGGCTGGTTTGGATACACGTCGAGGACTTGCGGCGAAGATGACTTTCACCTGGTTCTCGATGGTGAACAAGTTTCCTCTGATGGAGGAGGTCCGGGCAGCATACGGTATTCCAGATATGATTTCGCTTGCCTTCGCTACCGATCCTCTGGACTCGTCAGACGACGACCACACCGTCGTCACGCTCGGTCAGCTTCGCTGCGGTATGCGGCTTCCCCTGGCGAGCTTCTCTGGTCGTCTACTGGAGCGCATGAACGTGTCTCCTGGCCAGATAGCTGGCAACGGCTGGAGGATCCTCCGCTGTATAGAAGAATTAGAAGTGCTGGCGGGGCAGCAGCTCTGCATCGCGTACCTTTTGAAGAAATACTTCATCAAGGATTACAAGGTAACGTCTGGCAGCATCTTCTCGTACTTCAGCCTGCAGGCGCGCGCAGGCAGCCGCCCTCCCATCGGGGGTCTATCTGACACGGTGAGGGGTTGGAAGGAGTGCCCCATCGTTGTCGGGGGACCCTGGAGGGGTCGCTTCAAAGTCCCCGGTCACATCTCCCATCTCGCCGCAACCATCGAGGATTACTACCCTTCCAAGCAGCTTCAGTGCCCTGAGGCTGTTGAGGAAGAGCTTGACCAACTTATTAAGCGGGTGACGAACAACGACGACGACTGGCGGCAGCTGTTTCCGAAGCTACCGGTCGTCAGGTCCTACGGCTCCACTTCAAAGAAAGGCAAACAGCGTGCGACGTCCGGTAGGGGAGAAGAGCCCATTACTTACTCTTCTGAGCTTCCTGACAGGTACGTCAGCTCCGTTAGACGCTTCAACCCAAACACCGCTACATCTAAACTCTGCGTGGTCTTCAGGCGACGCGCGAAGTCGACTAAAGCTGCAGGCGAGAGCAGCCGACCGGCCGTGCGCAACATAGCTGCGCCGACGGGGAAATCAAGGAGGCGAGCTTTGCTGAACGAGTCTTCCAGCGACGAAGAGGCTGGACGCGCTCTTCTCGCTCGCTCCATGCGACGTGCCGCTACCGACGACCTTCGCTCCCTCCCCAACGACTGGGTAGAGGACGTGCCGTCGACGGGTAAGCAGTATATGGAGGTAGAGGAATCGGAGAGGTGCTCCGGTTATAGTCTCTCTCCTTCCCTCGGGCGAGATGAGCGAGCCAGGCCGTCTGGCTCGGCTGGGTCGCGTAGGCGAGCTTCACCCCGCGGTCCCCCTGCTGCACCTACCGTTGCACCACCTGCTGCTCCTGCCGCTAGAAAGCTTGATCGCGCTGAGGTCCGGGAGTTCATGCCTTCGCCATCCTCCTCTGCTTCTGGGGGCGCCGCCAGGCCACCTCCTCATTCTCCCCTCGGGGCCACTGAAGCTACGTCCCACCGCCGTTCCCCCGGGGCTACTGAAGATTGCGGGGAGGAAGATGATTGTGTGGGCAGTCCTGGCTGGGAGCGTCAGCTCGACGACTTTCATGAGGTAAATCTAAGTCGTTAACGAGTTGACTGCACGTCGACGACGTGCGTGACTACACGCCGACGATATGTTTTGACTTCACGTAGTAGTAACTTCTCCCATTAACTCTGTGGTACATGTTGTTTCCTTCTTTGTCAGGCGGGCTGTCGACTTGTTGAAGGGGGCATGCAAAGGATGACGCGGCTTAAGGCCTCCCTTCAGGCTTCTCGGCAGGAGTCGAGGGAGCTACGCGCTCAGCAGGCGGAAGCTCGACGGGTTCACGCCGAAGAGCTTGCTGCAGTCCAGGCTCAGCTCGAAGCCGCGCTGGAGAACGCTTCTGATTCCTACGGGCTCCAAGAAGCGTTGGATTCTGCTAAGGTGGAAAATGACGAGGTGTGGGCAAAGTTCAGGGCGCAGGCGGCTACGATCAGGGAGCAGCGCGCAGAGGCCAATGCCGCCCAAGCCGCTCACGAGGCTGAAATTGCCGCGTTGAAGGCTTCCCTCGACCAGGCCAACGCCTCCCTTGGCCAGGCCGAAGCAGCGCATAAAGCTGCGCTTGACAGGCAGCATGCTGAATACACCGCGGATTGCAAGTCGCTTCTTGCGGAGCAGGCGACGGGATGGCGCAAGAAGGTCGCGAAGCTGCGCGGCAAGCTCCCGTTGGGGCCGTAGAAAGCTGGGGACGACGACTGACCGATCTTGCTCGCTGCCTTACTTTGTTTCGTGATGTAATAAAACAAAACTCCTGTTTGTACTGGGATCTCTTAACATTTCATCTGAATGCCATGATCATTGTCCTTTTCATCAACTTTACATCTCAAGTTCATGTCGATGTCTTGCTATTAAAACTCGGATTTTGTGTCTTGACTACATATCGACGACATGCGTAACCGCTCGCCGACGACACGCGTAACTACAAGTCGACGACGTGCGTAACTACACGTCGACGTGCGTAACTACACGTCGACGACGCGCGACCAAAATCTGGCTCTTATATTAGTATGGGGTGCTATACCCTGCCTTGTTTGCATTGGTCGATCGGTCGTTTCCCCCGCGGGTTCTGTTGATCGATTTTTCCAAGTGTTCATCGGCCGGTCTCGCCCTTCACAGGGTCCTATCGACCGGTCGGTCAAGTGGTAAACTCATTCGGAGTATCACGTACCACTTGGTTTAGGCTGGTTGTCCGATCGTACCTTAACGGAGTCTGTCGACCGATCTTTCCAGTTGTTCACCGGCCGATCTCGCCCTTCGCAGGGACCTGTCGACCGGTCGGCCAAGTGGTAGAACTCGCTCGGAGTGTTATGTACCACTTGGTTTAGGCTGGTTGACCGGTCGTACCCTGACAGGGTCTGTCGACCGATCTTTCCAGTTGTTCACCGGCCGGTCTCGCCCTTCGCAGGGACCTGTCGACCGGTCGGCCAAGTGGTAGAACTCGCTCGGAGTGTTATGTACCACTTGGTTTAGGCTGGTTGACCGGTCGTACCCCGACAGGGTCTGTCGACCGATCTTTCCAGTTATTCACCGGCCGGTCTCGCCCTTCGCAGGGACCTGTCGACCGGTCGGCCAAGTGGTAGAACTCGCTCGGAGTGTTATGTACCACTTGGTTTGGGTTGCCTCGGTTAACCATTATTCACTCACATGAACAAAAACGTTGAGCAAGTGCATTTTTATTGAATAGATTCAGAGTTACAAAGCGGTTACATGCATCTTGCCCATTTAACTACCCTGATAGAACTTGCGCAGATTGGCTGCATTCCATGGTCTTGCCAGCGCGTCGCCGTCTTGAGTCTTCAGGCGGTAGGCTCCGTTTTTCCCCATACCATCGATGATGTACGGTCCTTCCCAAGTAGCTCCCAGCTTGCCACTTCCCAGCTCCTTGGTATTGTCAAAGACCTTCCGCATAACTAGGTCCCCTTGTTTGAATACCCGCCTTCTGACTTTGCGATCATATGCCCTCTTGATGGCCTGATGGTAGTTAGCTAGGCAGGCCCTCGCTCTCTCCCTCTTCTCTTCCAGCAAGTCCAGGCCATCAAGCAGGAGTTCGTCATTCAGCTTCGGGTCGGCAGCTACGACCGTTCTCTGTGTCGGGACCAGGGTTTCCGTTGGCAGGACTGCTTCAGAGCCGTAGGTAAGACTGAACGGGGACTCTCCCGTTGGTCGCTTCGGTGTCGTCCGATATGCCCATAGAACTCCGGGTAGTGCTTCTTCCCACAATCCCTTCTTCTGCTCCAGCTTCTTCTTCAGTATATCGAGAATGGCCCGATTCGTCGACTCTGCCTGCCCATTGCTCTGGGGGTACCGCTGTGTAGAGAAGAATAACTTGATGTTGTTATTGGCGCAGAACTTCTTGATTGACTCCGCGTCGAACTGTCGCCCGTTGTCTGCAACGAAAGCCCGCGGCAGTCCGAATCGGCAGATGATGCTGCTCCATAGGAACTTTCCTACTTGAACTTCCCCGATCTTCAGCAACGAGATTGCCTCCACCCACTTGGTGAAGTAGTCGGTAGTGACGAGGAGGAACTTCCTCCGGTTGGGCGACGTCGGGAAGGGGCCCAAAATATCCAACCCCCACTGTTGGAAGGGCCAAGGGCTGGATACTGGGTGCAGCTCTTCTGCTGGTTGATATATGGAGGGGGCATGCTTTTGACATTGCAAGCATCTTTTTGCATATCCCCCCGCATCTGCTTCCATGGTGGGCCAGTAGTAGCCCTGCATCTTTATCTTCCGCGCCAGGGCTCTTCCTCCGGAATGGTTCCCGCACCCCCCTTCATGTACCTCCTTCATGATTTCTGCCGCTTGTTCCTTCGTGAGGCACTTGAGGTACGGTCCGCCAAACGAACGCTTGTAAAGCTCGTCGTCGATGAGGGTGTATCTTGGAGCGTGTGCCTTGGTTCTTCGGGCCTCATCGACGTCCTCCGGTAGTATCCCATCAAGCAGGTACTTCTTCATGTTGCCTATCCAATCCGCTCCGACCGCAATAGTATGGGCCGTCTCCATGGCTTGTGTCCTCCTCGTCAGGCAACTATCTTTTGCGGGGCCGACTGTTCGTGGGTCAGCTTGCACCTCGATGAAGACCCGCTTCTCTCTGTCTTCTCCGAGTACCGATGCTAGATTAGCAAGGGCATCCGCCTGCTTGTTTTCCGCTCTGGGGAACTGGTGGAAGCTTATGTCTTCGAACTTGGCGATCAACTCCCGGGCTAGCTTCAGGTAAGCTTGCATCCTTGCGTCACGGGCTTCATACCTACCGGTAATCTGGTTGATTACCAGTTGGGAGTCGCCGTAGACCCGTAGGCTGGTCACCCCCAGTGCCGTCGCCATCTCCAGTCCTGTCAGCATCGCCTCATACTCCGCTTCGTTATTCGTCGTCGGGAAAAGTAGCCGCACTGATTTTTCGAGCTTCGTGTGGTCGGGGGTTACTAGGACTACCCCCACACCACTTCCGACTGCGCATGACGAGCCATCCACGAACAATCTCCAGCCCTGTTCTTCGTCTTCCTGTCCTACTGCCGCACCGACTCCCACGGGTCGACCGGCCGCTACCGACAGGTCTTCTAATGTCTCTGGCACTGGTGCAGTGTCTTTCGCCGGGAAATCGCTGAGGAAGTCCGCAAGTGCTTGGCCCTTGACTGCTTTCCGAGGCACGTACCGAGGGCCAAACTCTTGCAGCTCTGCAGCCCACTTGCTCAGCCGACCTGCCCGAGTAGAGTTATCTAATACTTCCTTCAGGGGGTGCTCGGTGATGACCTCGATGGGATGAGCGACGAAGTACGGGCGCAGTCTCCTTGACACGTACACTAGAGCTAGAGCCACTTGTTCGATCCTCGCATACCTCGTCTCAGTTGACGTCATGATACGACTGACGTAGTAGACAGGCCTCTCTGCTCCTTCATATTCGCATATCAGTACAGCGCTGATTGCTGCCTCCGATACCGAAAGATACACCCCCAGCGTTGCACCTGGCCGGGGGGCTGTCAAGATAGAGGGTCGGCCAAGATACGTCTTCAGCTCTTGAAACACCTCTTCACAGCGTTGGTCCCAGTCGAAAGGTGCGAGCTTACTCAGCCTCTCGAACAGGGGCCGATACCGGTCTGAGGACTTGGAAATGAAGCGATTGAGGGCGTTGATCCGTCCGGTAAGCTTCTGGACTTCCTTTCGTGACTTGGGCGACGACATCTCCTCCAAAGCATGGATCTGTTCCGGGTTGGCTTCGATTCCCCGTCGGGTGACCAAGTATCCTAGAAATTTTCCCGACGTCACGCCGAAGGCGCACTTGGCTGGGTTCAACTTCATACTGTACCTCCGCAAGGTCGCGAAGGTTTCCTCCAGGTCTTGCATATGCGTATCCTCAGCCTGACTCTTCACAAGCAAGTCGTCGACGTAGACCTCCATGTTCCTTCCGATTTGGTCGACGAATATCTTGTTCACCAGCCTCTGGTACGTTGCTCCCGTGTTCTTCAGCCCGAAAGGCATCATCTTGTAGCAGAAGAGCCCTCGACCCGTGACGAAGGTCGTGTGCTCCTGGTCTTCCGGATTCATGGGGATCTGGTGATAGCCCGAGTAGCCGTCCATGAACGAGAGCCTCTCGTGTCCCGCCGTGGAATCCACCAGGGTATCGATGCGTGGTAGCGGGTAGCTGTCCTTTGGGCATGCCTGGTTGAGATTTGTGAAGTCGATGCAGACCCGAATGGCTCCTGACTTCTTGGGGACGACGACCACGTTAGCGATCCACTTCGGGTACCGAGCCTCTCTGATGATGCCCGCTCATAGCAGCTTCTCTACCTCCACGTTGACAGCTGCTGCTTTTTCCGGTGCTAGCGACCGAGGCTTCTGACGTACAGGTGCAGCTCCTTCTCGAATATTGAGGTGATGACAGGCTACCTCGGGGTGGATGCCTGGCATATCCTCAACTGACCATGCGAACACGTCCAGGTTTGCCTTGAGAAATGTCGTCATAGCTTCAGCATGATGCTTCGGCAGCTGCGACCCAAGAAAGGTTATCCTCGGATGCCCTGCTTCTCCTAAGTCCACGGGCAGGATTGGCTCGACGACAGGCGACTCCTCCCACTCCGCGTTCGGGCTCTCCGACTCGCCCGGTTCTTTAGGTTCAACCGGTCTATCGGTCTTCTAAGGGTGCGTCCTCCTGCTCAGTTCTTTACCTTCAGTTGGTAGGTCAGTCTCCATCGGGTCGCTCGGACCAGTTAGCTCTTTAAGTTCAGCTATCTGACCGGCCTTCTTCAAGCTCCTCGATGCATTCAGTTCTTTATGTTCAACTGAATGGTCGGTCTTCTGTAGGTCCCCCGATACTGTCAGCTCTTTACGTTCAGCTGACATGTCAGTCTTCAGCAAGTCCCCCGACACTGTCAGCTCTTTACGTTCAGCTGACTGGTCGGTCTTCAGCAGGTCCCCCGACACTGTCAGCTCTTTACGTTCAGCTGACAGGTCGGTCTTCAGCAGGCCCCCCGACACTGTCAGTTCATTAAGTTCAACTGACAGGTCAGTCTTCTCAGGTGCTTGGCCTCCTCGCGCTCTTGCGCTTGATAGGGCGTGGTGCTGGAGCGTTGGTGCTTCTCGACTCTGCTTCGCAGTCCAGAGGTTGAGGATGCCCAACTCAGTGCTGCCTCCACCTGGTTCTCCCCCCTCAATTTGGCATGTCGTCGTCAGATGGATGGCACTGAGCTCGCACTTTGCTGCCGAGGACTAGTCACCTCGAATACTCATCACGCCCTTGTCGGTCCAAAACTTCACTACCTGGTGGGCCGACGAGGGGACCGCATCCAAGTGGTGGAGCCACGGCCTTCCAAGGATGATGTTGTACGCCGAGTGAGCTTCAATCACAATGAACCGGGTAAGGTTAGTGAGATGCCCTGTTGTGATCGGGAGGGTGATCTCACCAACCACCCTTGCAGCCTCCCCCGTGAAGCCCGTTATCGTCGACGACGACTCGGTCATCTGTCCGCGATCTAGCTGCATGGTGTCGAAGGCGCTGAGGAAGAGCACATCAACTGAACTTCCGGCGTCGATCAGAATTCTCTTCACTAGGCAATTGGCTATCTGGAGCCGTATGACCAGGGGGTGGTTGTGAGGCCTCTCTATTCCGACCAGATCAGCCGCCGAGAACTGTATTGCAGCTTCCACTTTTGGCTCGGGACGGATGACGGGGTCGAGTACCACATGGTGGACTTGCCTTGTTTGTTCAATACGTCGCACCTGTCGGTCGACGGCATTTGCTGATGGTACCGGGCCATGATACCCGTAGACTGCATCTACCTCTCGAAGCTGACGCCTTTCTGGCGGAGGGCCCGGTAAGCGCTGTGTCGTCGCTCCTCGCTGGACTTCCCCTACAGCCTTAGTCTCCTTACGTTGAGGGAGGTCAATGAAGCAGTCAATATGGCCGGCCTCAATGAGATCCTTGATATGATGTTTGAGCGCCCGACACTGCAGGGTAGTGTGGCCTTGGCTCTGGTGGTACTCGCAGTACCTCGATGCATCTCTGGCTCCCCTCTCTCCGGGTTCCAGCGGTTGCGCCCACTTGAAGTATGGTTCGCCCTTGATGGCTTCCAGGATCTGGTCTATGGGGGCATTCAGTACTGTGAACTCCCTGTTCCACTGTGGCCTCGCGGGCCTGTCTTGCCTCTGCCGCTTCGCGTCATGCCGCGTTGCCTCCCCCTGCTGCTTGTTGACGTTCTTCACGGCAGCTGGCTTGGGGTAGCCCTGGTGCGGGGCTCTGGTTTCCACCGCCTTCCTCTTGCGGTCTGCGTCTTCGATCTTGATGTACTTCTCGACGCGCCGCGACAGCTCGTCGATCGTCTCCAGGGTTCGCTTGATGAGCGACGCGTTGACGAGCTGGGCAGGCTGAATGGCGTTCTTGAAGGCCGCGATCACCATGCGATCCTGCCCGTCTGCGTCCGCCAAGCTCAGGTACTCGGACCTGAACCTATGGTAGAATTATCGGAGCGTCTCCTTCTGGGTCATACTCATCCCGAAGAGTGACTCCAGAGTCTTCAGCTCCCGGCGATTACATCGGTACTGGTCGATGAACCGCGTGCTCAGCTCCGAGAAGGAGGAGATGGACGAGGGCCTAAGCTTGTGGAACCATTCGAGGGGGGTTCCCGACAAGCTGTTGGCAAAGGTCCGGCAGAGGATATGATCATCCTCATGCGGGACCAAAGCATCCCGGAAAGCTAGTACATGCTCCACCGGGTCTTTCGATCCGTCAAACTTGGGAAGGCGTGGAGGATTCCATCCTCGAGGGAATGGCTCCCGGAGTAGCTTCTCGACAAGCGGCGACCGTGTGGCTCCTCGGATGGCGACTTCCTCCAACCGGTCGGGAGCTCGGACCCCCGGTCGGTCTTGCTGGATCTGCTCTCGCTCCCCGAGTCGCTACGACGCATGTACCCGAATGCGTTCGTGTACGCTCCTCCGATCAGTAGTATGAGCCGGCTGCCGACTGGCTAGCGTCATCCGAGTGTGATGACTATCACTCGGTTGACGATGATGTTCTTCGTCTCGCTTCGGGCGATGCACTTGTGCCGAGTCCGTCTTCGAGTGATGCTTGGAGGCATGCGGCTGTCGGGGGTGTGCCCCGAGCCGGGACCAGACATCCGAGCGTGCCGACGCCGCTCGTGCATGCTTGTTTCTCTCCGCAGGCTCCGGGCTACTCGAGTCTCGCCCGTCGGGATTTGCACTCTGGACCTCCACCGAGCGATTAACCCTGACCTCCACTTGAGGCACTGGTTGCGGCTGCATTTGCACTGGTAGGGCAGCTTGAGTGGGGAGACTCTGTCCCGCTTGGGCCAACATGCCCTGATTGAGTAGACCACCCGTCGGTGCGGCCCGCACGAAGTCACGCAACTCCTCGTAGTTGCGCTGCATCGTTTGGAGCTGGGTGGTGAGAGCTTGCTGGGTCATCATCATTGTGGCCAGAAAAGCTTCCGACAAACCCCCGGTTAGTGGAGCCAGGGTTGCTACCGGAGCTTGACTGGACTCTCCGACCCCCAGTACAGGATTCGCCAACGGGACTGCGCGCTCCGTGTCCGCTGATGGTTGCACAAGATGCCTGACGCCACTAGCATCTCCGAGTGGTGCGGCTTCGGACGGGAGCTGCGATGTCGAGCGGGTACGATACGGTCCACCGGCCATCGTTCTTCAACCGTGTGGTCGTGGACTGCTGGTTATAGGTAGCCTCAGACTGGTCGACACCCACGGGTCTACAGTCAAAAGCTATTAGTAGGAAGTCTCGAAGACTATCCCACAGACGGTGCCAAGATTGTGGGGGGTTTTTAGTCGAACCGGGCGGTTCGGGTGGCGAGCACAATCCAACAAGCCAAATGCAAAGAAGAGACGGTGGTTACGTGGAAAAACCCCTTCGCAACGTCGAAGGGGAAAAAACCACGGGCGGGGCGAGAATGCACTAAGACAATTCTTTCGGTTACAATCTCTCACCTTAACCCCGATTACATACCCTGAGGACCGGTCTCCCAAACTTCCGACCTCTGCAATTTCACTCAGACTACCGACCGCTGCGGACAGCGTCTGTCTGCAGGTCGCTTGCAAACAGTGTCTGGCTGCTGTCCGACCGACCTTCGCAGACAGCCTCTGGGTACAGACCGACCGACCTCCGTAGACAGACTCTGGGTGTAGACCGACCGATCTCCGCAGCTCCGCAAATTCCGGGACGAAACGGGCAGCGTCTCCTCCAGAATTCTTCCTCCTCTTCGCTGAAGGGGTAGGTCCCCTTTTATAGTGGCGGGGTGACAATTACACTCCGCGAAAATCGGGCAAGTGACGTGTCCCCGCAATGAGCTCAACCGCCGCGGTGACGTGGCGCGCGGTTGACACCTGGTCACGTTCGGCCGGAAATCGCGGAGCGTCGTCAGCACCGCGAGATCTCCGGGTTCGGCTGTTGCTTCACACTTCATTTCGTTGCACGTCCCATCGAGGAGGAGGGGGTGTGCTTCCTTGGTGACCAGCCGACCCCCCCCCTTCTGGTTACATGCCGACCCAGGGGAGAGAGGGGGGGGGGGGGGGGGGGGCTGCTTCCCTCTTTGGTGACCGACCGACCGGCCCCCCCTTGCTACATGCCGACCCACAAAGAGAGGGGGGGGGGGGGGGGCTGCTGCCCTCTTTGTGGACCAACCGACCGCCCGCCCCCCCCCCCCCTCTGGCTACATGCCGACCCAGGGGAGAGAGAGGGGGGGGACCGACCGACCGGCCCCCCCTGGCTACATGCCGACCCACAAAGAGAGGGGGGGGCTGCTGCCCTCTTTGTGGACCAACCGACCGACCGGCCCCCCCCCCCTCTGGCTACATGCCGACCCAGGGAGAGAGGGGGGGGCTGCTGCCCTCCTTGTGGACCAAACGACCGACCGGCCGACCGGCTCCAAAAGGGAATGGTACACACACTCACTATCAAAATAATTTCTTACAAACCAAATCTCATTGTCCCGGCATTAAAATCTCACTGTTTAAAATCCCAAAATTATAAGGTTTGTTTATTGTGGGATTCTATTTTCGACAGTGAGATTCTAATGCCAAGTTTTCAACAATTAGAATTGGTTTTTCGTAATGAGATTTTTTATGAATCTCATTATTGAAAAACTCAATAATGAATCTCACTATTGAAAAACCCGATAGAATCCCACTTTCAAAAAATCTGATAGTTGAATCTTACTATCGAAAAATTGAATCTTATTGTCGAAAAATCCGACACAGAGATTCTATCAGGTTTTTCGATAGTGAAACTCTATAGGGTTTTACGACATAGAGATTCTTATGCCAAGTTTTTCGATAGTGAGTGTATGCGCGAAAAAAAGATGCGGGTCATCTTTATTACACACACAAATATTACAGACCCGCAGATCCAGGGGTGGTGAGTCGGGTAGGACGAAGGTTTAATCAGGAGATTGTGGGAGAGATCCTCTGGAGGGTCCCTTTGATCCGCGTCTCTATGTTACTTCATGCAAGAGCTCTGGAGGGGTTACCCAGGACAGAGGTCTTTATAAGGTTTCGAGTTTCTTGAGAGGTCGAGGGTTTTGGCCTTTGCTTTTGTCCCTTTCGTGATTCGTGCTTTCTCGGCTAAAGGGCTTTTGGTGTTGTTTGCTCGATCTTCGTGTCTCCCTCGGCTCTTGCTAGACCTCGGCGTCCTTGATCGTCGGTTCACGGCATCAATCTTTCTTTTGGTGTTGGCTTTGGCTTTGGCATGGCTCTGGTGTATGCAGCTCTTTGGCGCTTGCTCTTGAACGTAGATGGAAGACTTGCGGTGTTTTAGTTCTTCTAAACTTTGCGTCATATCGGCTAGAACGTTGTGTTGCTTTCGCTCATGTTCGTCGTAGTTTGTTGGCTTTGGCACGTGCGCTGCTTTGGCACAGGCTTTACTAGTCCTTTACTTCGGCTTTCTTGCTTTAGCGTTGGCTTGATCTTCTCCTCGAACGACGATGACTACATCTCCAAAGCTTCTTTATTTTTTTGGCTTCCTCCTTTTGGGGATGGAGCTTTGGCAATGACTGTTGTTGCATCGGCTTTGGCTTCTCTTCTTCTCCGGACTTCTTTGATATTTTCAGAGTCGAAGTCTTCTTTTTAAGGCGACGGGTGTAGCACCGATCTCCGGACGATGGTTGTATCGTCTACTTTTGTTGATGAAAACGGCAGGTGTAGCACCGATCTCCATTCGATGGTTATAGTGTCAGCTTTTTTTTGATAAAGACGGATAGTGTGGCACCAATCTCCGTGCGACGATTGTAGCATCGGCTTTTATTAATAATGACAGCGTGTGTAGCATCGATCTTTGGTCTTCTTCTCCGGCCTTTACTTTTGGGGTCTTCGAAGTTGAAGATGTTTGGGGACAAAGAGGTAACGTCGACTCCGGACCTTCTTTTCCAAGCTATCTTCTTCGTGCAAGGAGTTAAAGCTTTGTTGAAGACAATGGGGTGATGCCGACTTCGATCTTCTTCTCCAACCTTTGCTTTTGGCATCTACGGAGTTGATGAAGGTTGTTAAAGACAATGGGGTGATGCCGACTCCAGGCCTTCTTCTCCAAGCTTTCTTCTTCGTGCAAGGAGTTAAAGATTTGATCTTCTTGTGCAAGGTCTTCACGTTGATAAGAACTTGTATGGGTTAAGTCGTTCCATCGGGATATGCTCGCCTTCGCCTTGTGAAGCTTTGGGTCATTGAACGTTGGAGCCTCCTCCACTACATTAAGTTTAGAAATAAACTACAAAAATAAACGACGAGCAAATTTTGTCTTTTAATAAATGACGATCAATTCATATTTTTTAGTGGTTAGAAATGACGGGCATTGAAAAATAACATACTGAAAAAATGACGGTCATTACTCGTTATTTTTCAACAGTATTGGTGTAGTGCTCGTCTTTAGAGCCTTATCTTCTCTAGCTTTGGCCTCGAGCGTTGGAGCCTAGCTCCTCGTCTTCAAAGCCTCCACTCCTCTAGCTTCAGTCTTCGATGGCTTTTTCGACGCTTGATGCCTTCCCCCACCCCCGCTATTTATAGACAAAGAAGGAAGGAAGAGAGAGATATGGCTGCGATTTTATGCATCCCTTAAATATCTCCCCCTCATAACCGACGATATTTTTCTTCCCTTTTTGGAGGAAACAACCTCAATTTCTTTCCTTTTTTGGAGGACCAATTCAAATCTCCCTCTTTATCCCTATGGCCAGCCTTATTATTGGGGGATTCTCATCCCTAACTAATAGGGGTCGGCCTTGACTAGGTCTCCCACACCTAGGGCCGGCCACTAGTGAGGCACGGGAGCATGTGTTTTTACCAAAATGCCCTTATGCCTCAAATTGACCATTTCTAGTATGCGAGACGTAGCGACTCATCCTTAAGTGATATTTACAAGTGACTTCACTATTCACTGAGGATCCTGGAGGGTGCCCCTAGTAAAGTTAACTAGTCAACTCGTAACCATGCCCCAATGCATCACACCTATGTAGCGAAATTCACTTAGGGCGAGGGATAATTATATACACCTCTGCATTAGTCTAGGGTTTCCCTTTAGTACTCGCACGTAGTTATGCATTTACCGTGCACTAGTGTGAAGCACACACGGAGCGTATAATTCTTTCTTCCTCTTACTGCTTACTATGTTCCGAGGAGATGGTTTAAAAACCCTACATAATGTGGATAAGGTGGAACCATCAGGGACCAGGGTTCATGGCTTCCAACTTAAGCTCGATCGACATACTAGCCGAGTGTACCATCGATCCTCTGAGCTTGAGTTAACCTACGTAGCCACCCAGAGTGCGACGCAGGCTACACTCCAATTCACCCCGGACTTATTATGTTCTCCTACATACCCCTGCTCTCCGCTTAGTAGTGGTAAACTCGCTGTCCCTCTAGTTGATGCCATGATGCACTTCGAGCAGCAGAGAACATTGTCAGACTCAAATACTCATATAACTTGGTTCCTTCTAGGTTGACCTATACCTCGTACCTCTGATTACCCTGTCGAGTAATCAAACCCGGTCAACAGTCAAACTAATGACCACCATGCCTGAATTTGGTACAGTATAAGTCAAACCAAGGAACGCACCTCCCAACAGGGGTGTGGATGGCATATAGGAGTGACACGCTGATATAATGCCAGCCGGGTAACCCAGTACACTGTGTTTTGGATCACATAACTAGATCCTCATACATTGGTGCACCAAAGCACCACTCAACTGTTAGTCCATTAGATGTGGTTCCTCAGGGTTTAGGATCATTTTATAATAAGCAGAAACACGGTTTATTGTACCAGTGTTTGTTCACTGATCTGTACTCTAGATGATGAGGTGCTTCCGATATTGCGGCCGCTGGAGAGCCCCCGGCCTGAGTACTTCAACTCCTCCTCGATATCCTTTCCCGCAGTTGGCACCAAAAAAAAAAAAGATATCCTTTCCCGCAGTTGGCTAAGTCTGCGACGTGGCATAAACTCATTCGTCCGATGGCGTGCAGTAGGGGTCGACGGCGTACACTTGTCCCGGCTATGATGCGCACTTCGCGCCGCCCCCCTCCCCCCACTGGTATAAAGGATTGGGAGTCATCAGCGGTGGTCTAGGGTTCCTTTTTTCCTCCTCCTCCCTCCCTTCCTCCCTCGCTCGCTCTGTCTCTTCCCGTTGCCCTAATTTCTTTTTGTGTTTCATAGTATTTGCCACCGATCGATGCGGATCTACGTTCAGAACCATATCCTTTATTCACCGCGCGTCCTTGATGTGGAGGCTACGGACACGATCCGATCTCTGAAGAGCTTGATCCAGCGCGCGTTCTTTCTCTGCGACGAGGAGATGGAGCGGCGTATGCTGGTTAACGACCCGAGGGATCTGATCAACGAGTGGGAATTCCCCTCCACCCTCGTCGACGGCAAGGACCTCTTGGCAGATGATTCCACCACCATCCAAGATTTCTGCGTCAATGACGGCCAAATCCTACGTCTCGGTTATAAGGGGCCCTTCAAGATCGGACTAGTGTATAAGATTGGTGGCTGCTCGGAGAAATACGAAGGGACTTGCGAGATTGAGGTGAGCTGCTATGACACGATCCGCCATCTGAAGCACAAGGTCGAGAAGGCCACGGGTGAGTCCTTGACAGAAGAGAATTTCCCGCAAGTGTTTCTGTCCGCCGGCGCCGAGGATCGCACCCTCCTATCATTCGGTCTTTTCAGGACAACACTTTCCGACTACTCCCAACAATTCATTTATCGTAACCGAGACAATAAACCTTTCCTTGATGATGACCCCCCCTCCACCGACGAATTGGTTTTTCCTGACGAATTGGTTCGTCCTTCCACAGAGGTATCTATGTTCAATTCACTGCGCTGATTTTATCATTGTTACTTTCTGTAATGTCTTATTTACTTGTAGAGGAGAAACACAAAGACTTATTAGTTAACTCTCAAATAGCTTTCATCAACAAGTGGGACTAATGTTCGAAGGAGGTGTACGTCATATGCGTTCACAAGGTTTCTGCATATGCATGTCGTATGGACTTTAAAACTACCATACATAATTATTCCAAAAATAAATATTTTATTCCTAATCGTGCCTTGAAATGCATGCCTACGGATTTGCCTTTGGAATTTGTGCCAACTTGGTCTCTGGTCCCCATCACACGTCACAGATACTACAAGGGCACATGTAAACATTTTGAAGTTGACAAGGTCAAAAGTATACTTGTTTACGAAAAGCATGAGGTGCTTTTTTTTTACAATTTAGGGATGTTTTGAGTTCCTTATGAACAATTGAATTGATTAGAAAAGTTATAAATGGGTAAATGAAAAGATTGATATGGAGGGTTTTAATGATTCGAACCCTCAATCACTCTCATTGCTTGCCCAATTATATATGTTTTGAACCTCTTGCCTTTATATTTAAGATAAAGTCAATTAATAATCATAATTTTTTTACATTATTTTATTAGTAATTGAGTATATAAAAATATATTGTATATATTTATTGTCGTATTATTGCCATATTCATGTCATGCTTTTTCAGGATTTGTCATGTCACGTGTTGGGTCCGTGTCTATGCTTCCTAGGTTATGCAACTTCCCACCCTCATTTATTCTGTCTCTATTCACCTAGTGTCACATAGATCTATTGAATAAGTGACAAACCTTTCATTTAGGGCCTGGTGGTTCAGGCTATAGTACTTGCAGTTTAGTCTATACTCATCGATCCTATAGTTGCCCTTGGGATGGCCTTCGATGCATCGTCCCATAAACATTAGATACATGGTCATTAGGACCTCGAATGACATCGAGACAACAAAGGTTGAAAACGTTATGTTTGCTCAACAAATACCAAAAAAGTTCTATTCCTAGAAAAATGTTCAACAAACCTATTACCACTTTGACTATCTGTATCCTATGATTGTTCTGTCTTTATCCTAACGCTATGTATGCTCAACAAATACATATTCGTTGTAGCTATTTGTGGGGTTCTATTTGTACTATGCAATGACACTGGTTTGTGTTATGTTTACACCAAAATATCTCCGTACACTCAATTTTTCGTTCCATGCGTTAGGAGACTAATAATTAACATAGACATGGCTTTCATCACTGAAGTATGACATTCAGCTAAATGAACTTCACAGTTAAACTGATCATAGTACAACCTTTACTTTGTTCCAAATTTCATCTTTGGGTTGGGAAAATCTTTAGGTGGAGTAATTTTGCTAGGTGTCGGAGGGGCCCGAGGGGGGTTTGTAATAGTCCCTTTACTTGGTTCTAATTTTCATCTCTATATGATTCGATAAGGTCAGATAGAGATACTACTTCCTAGATAGGCAGACGAAGGCTATTAACGTAGTGGGGCAAACTTTGCTCTTCAGCTTCTGAAGGTCATTGTCAGCTTGTATTTGGTAAAAGTGTCTGTGTAGTCATCTCATGTCTGGAACTTTTGAAAGATGTTTTGTTTATAAGTTGGAAGAAACTTTTGTGGCATTTTTCCATCCATGTGTTTATAAGAACTGATCTTGTCTCTTCCTTTTCGGACTCGTGAAGCTTGAAGTTGCTTCCATCAGATCAAGGCATGTCCCTTTAATTTCAAACTCACAAATTTGACTTGTTTATCTTCTGGGAGTTTGTTTCACTCGAAAAAATTGACAATGCGATCTACCTTGTCGAGGAATTCTTCGGGATCCATGCGGCCTTCGAAATCTCCAACATCAACTTTAATCCCATGATCCTATCCCCTTCGTGCTCTCTCATCTCTCTTGCCTTGACGCTTACGTGGCCTTTGAGCAATTGCTTCTCGTGCGCTTAGCCCTCTTTGTCAGAGTTAGCGTTGGGTTTATTACAATGTCTATGCTTTGGTTAGTAATGCGGTGGAATTCGGAGGCGAGTCAACACTTCCATGACTTGATTGAGTTAGGTCTGAATTTGAGCCATAATCCTTTGTTGATGTCTAAAGCCTCTTGCCAAGTTGGCGGTAGGTTTGAAGGATTTGGGTCACCCATGGGAACTTGGCCGAGGATTGATGGATTCCTAAAAAGTTTGAGGAGTTTTCTCTGCTTTCTTTAAGGCCTCCTTATGCTAAACAAGTCAGTGAAAACTTCCTAAATAGCTGTACTATGCCCCATGTTTGGATGCAAATTTTTATGAATATGTATGCGTGATTGTGGATGACGCACCAATTAAATTTAAAATTAAAGTTTAGGAAAGTAAGCATGAAATATGAAGTGCGTGCAATCCTACTAGCAAGAATTGTGCTCTAATAGCAGATAATGCAAACTGGGTTGTGATGCACTATTCTCTAGTTGGTGAAAGAGGACTTTTTGGTATATACATGATTTTTAAATTTAAAATTCAGCAAGCAATAACAGTTCCCAAGCTAAATTTAATGAAAGATAGCACCTAGCATGCCCAAATTCTGACAAAAGATAATATCATGCAATGGCAATAAATTATGCTTCAAAACCAATTTGAAAATAGTAATTTCAGCAAATAAAAGCTCATGCAAAATAATAGGAAAGCAAAGATGAAGCTATCAACGGATTGGTCAAAGAAAGCCAACTAGTAGATAAAGATTGAACAACAATAGCAGAAGGACTATGGTTATTAAAAGTGAGGGATGCAGAGGATATCGTGATGGCCAATGATGATCAAATTATGTGAAGAAAGAGATATCGACGATGCCCGTTCCTTAGCGAGTAGAAGTTTCACCAAATTGATGAAGACGCACAAGGATGAAGATGACGTAGAAGACTAGAAGATGGAAGAAATCCACGGGGTCAAAGGCGATCGAAGAACTCCTTTTATCTCACAATAGCTTTTTTCTTATCAAATATGATGATCCTTCTCTTTTTTTTTTTATAGATGTTAGGCAATTAAATAAGAAAACATGAGAGGAAAGAGAGCTGTGTGTATATATGTATATATGGGGAGGGATACTCTTACTTATAGAATTTTACTTATGCAATTACACACCGCCTTTTACCTACCTTAGAGGTTTCATAATTTGATTAACTTGGTGGGGATGCTCTCTATGGCAACTTGATCATCCTCACCAAAAATCATCAAATTTTATAACCTCTAGGGGCATCAAATATGCTATTCAAATTAACGATTAAAATGAACGGTCGATAAAGCTTCAAATACTTGATGCCCCTAGAGGTTATAGAATATGATGATTTTTGGTGAGGATGATCAACTTGCCATAGATAGCATCCCCACCAAGTTTCATCAAATTCTGAAACCTCTAGGGTAGGTAAAAGGTGGCCTGTAATTGCATAGGTAACCATTTCATAACTAAGAGTATATATATATATATATATATATATATATATATATATATATATATATATATATATATATATATATATATATAGGGGAGGGATACTCTTACTCATGGCCTCTTACTCATATAGTTACCTATGATCCGGGCTGTCTATTAGATCCTGATGTACGGTTCGGATTAGATGGGGAGTTAAAACAATGGTGTTCACATTAAATGCGGGCTTTTAATACGGGCATTTAATATGGACACCATTACTTTAGCTCCCTATCTAATCTGAACCGTACGTCGGGTTCTAATGGAAGGCCCGGATCATAGGTAACTATATGAGTAAGAGGCCATGAGTAAGAGTATCCCTCCCCATATATATATATATATATATATATATATATATATATATATATATATATATATATATATATATATATATATTAGTAATGCCCGTGCCTGTCGGCACGCAAATGATTTCGAGGGCGTGACTAAATTTGGAAGGAGGAGACAATATTTTAAGGGTGGCAATAAAGTTTGAAAGTGGTGATAATATTTTGAAGAAGGTGATAATATTTTAAGGATGGCAACAGTTTGTGAAGACGCCCACATTCATTTGCTACCCGATTAATTTGCTGCACTTGCTTACGACCTAATCATGGTTTGCCTTGTCGGCAAAAAGAAAGGGTATAATGGGGACAATACTTGCTATCAAACTGCAATCGCCAATTATGCCCTTTCTTTTGGACGACATGGCATACTACGATTGGACTGTAAGCAAGTGCAACAAATCAATTTGATAGTTAAAAGAACAATACTTGGCTCAAGCAGGTGTTGGAGCAATGGGCTCCAACACCTGATGTGGCAATCAATGATTGGACCTTACCCCACTATCACGAAGTAAATCAATTAAAATAAAAACGAATAAAACACCTGATGTGGCAATACGCAACAGTAGAGATGCTGTGAACACAGCTAGAATAAGGAAAAAATAACACAACAGTAGAGATGCAATTAAGAATGACTATTCACACCATAGGTTAAGAATGACATTCCCAGCATCTCTTGTATTGCAGTTGCTGATAGACCAGATGCTCAACCAAGGTCAATTGATCTAGAGAACAGAGTAAGCAGGAAGCACGCCGCATCAAAGGCCTCCGTGAAGTCTTTTCCTGTGAGATTGTTGCCAGCAAGATCCAAGAAGGCCTTGAATGCCGTCAGCGGGAGTTGCATCTGAACAAGTGTGCCGTGGTTCCCTCTACCTCTATTCTCTTGGTAGCGAGAGTGGAACCCGATGCATCTCAACGCCCATTCAGTGACCTTCTGAACCCGCTTCTGCCTTCAAAGCCTCATCTCCATTGCATTCCTTGAGGCCTTCATTCAACCTGGTAATTGCAGCAATAAAGGCAATAAATCCGTCATTCGCTGAAATAAAGCTACCCACCTATCTTCACGACAATATCCCATTGAAAAAGATGCAATGCAGTGATAAGAAAATGAATGATAGTTTTAGAGAACTAAGTGAAAAGATAATATTTCTTACAAACTTAGCAGAGCTTTAAGACAAAATCTACTCTAGCAAAGCCGTGAAGCAGCACTTCTTCAAACTAAAGATACAACGGGACCCAGATATGACATATCTTCACAAGTAAATGTTGGAGTACATTTAACATGCTCTCAACAATCTCCAAATGATCACAGGCATTCGTCAAAGGGAAGAAGAATTCATACATACTTAGAAGAAAATGGAGTTATACCAACAAAAGCAAGTCAAGAATGCAGACTTGCTGTATTTGGTGAACCCGTTCGGGTATTACTCCAGGGAACTGACACATCTGCAGCACGTGCAAACAAATCAAACACCGGTCATATCTATAATGGTTGTCAGTTTTGACCTGTTGATTATTCAAAGTTTTATACCGTTTTCAACAATCGTGGTAAGTTTTTCCAAACATCTAATGGTTCGTGGACAGATAATGGTTCGTCAGTATCAACCTGTTAATTATTCAAAGTTTATCGGTGGCGCATCTCAAGAGATACAAAATAAACTATGCTATACTTGTCACACCCCTTAATTGCTTCTCCAACCATTTGAGGCGAAAGGAATAACCCTTGGAAAAATGCTCGAATTACATCACCAGGGGGTCGATCCACAGTCTACCCCTAATCTAGGCACATAAAGATGCGCAGCTGCCGCCTCAACCCATTTTTTCCTCCCAGCAACATACTTTGTTTGTGGCCTAACAGCAAGGGCTAGAGCATCCCAGTCAATACCGCCATCCTCTGCAAGCTGAAACATCTGCCTCATCAGAAACCATAACCTCGTCAATCTCCATTACTTCTTGTGGGAAAAAAGAAAAGAAGAAAAATAGTTATAATTGAAAGAAGAAAAAAGAAGAAAAGAAAATCATGGATCAGACGTAGACGAAAAGAAAAACTCGATCCGAGAATAAAAACAATCAAATGGAGAGTGATTTTAACAATGAGGAAAATGCTAAGCTTTAGTGTGAGGAAAAATGAGGGAGACCTGCTCCAACTTAATTAGTGATGGCTAATGATTTGAACCAAAACTTAATTATAAAAACAATCTACACTAAAAAAGAGAATCCATTAAAAACAATCAAATGGAGAGTGATTTAAACAATGAGGAAAATGCTAAGCTTTAGAGTGAGAAAAACTGAGGGAGAACTGCTCCCAACGCTGGAATTGGCAGCATTCCAATTGCCATTCCGCCTCTAATATCAATGTCCTGAAATTGAAGAGAGATAGTGGAAAAAACGAAGTAAAGAAGAAAAATAAAAGAGACTCAGCAAGAGGAAAAGAAGGAAAAACAGAAAAAGGGAAAAAGGTTAAGTGAAGAAAGAATAAGATGAAGACCTTCGTCGTTGGTTCGCCAGACCTCGATCTCACCTGCGGTTCCTCTTTTATCTGGACCTCGACTTCCATGTCTCAATCATCCTAAAACAAAAAGGGAGATAAAAAGGAAAAAAAAAAATCGTCAGTAAACCGCAAACACAAACGATCCGTTTGGTTTGCACAATTAAACAGGAAATGGATGCAGTGGAAATGGATGCCTGAGAATGGAAGGAAGGGAAATAGATTACATGAGCAATCTACCTGCTAAAAGGGAGAAGGGAAAAAGAAAAAGGGAAAATGGATCACATGAGCATCCAAACCGGACTCTCGCTGTTGCTCACCACATTAGTGCGGCCTACAACGGCGCCGGCAACAGGATGGCCATGTTGGGGTTGCCAGTCATGAGGACAACTGATCCGCTTCAGGTCGTCCTGAGTGAGGGCGATGGCAGCGGTCGGGTCAGTTGGGGAGGGGGCCATTGAGGGCTTCTCGGTGAAAAGGAGGTGGGGGAGGGGGATCCCCATTTCTAGGGCTTGCGAGCAGCGAGCACCGGAACGAGGCCGAGTGCAGCGCTAGAAGACTCCGACGGCCGGATCGAGGCTGGGTGTAGTGCAAGAGGACTCCGACGGCCTAAACCCTAGGCCACCGGGGAGAGAGAGAGAGAGAGAGAGAGAGAGAGAGAGAGAGAGAGAGAGAGAGAGAGACGGTGGGGGTCTGGGTCGGGGTCGGGACGTTGGCGCGAAGGATGGGGACGGGGAGAGTGGGGTGGGTGGTCGGCGATTGAGAGAGATCGAGATTGAGAGAGATCGAGAGAGATGGTGAGCTGACGGAACAGTTAGTTTTGGTGCAACCCTCGCCAGAGCAGGAGATTGAGGGAGGAGGATTTGGATCCAGTCCCTCCCCGGCTGCGGATCTGCCTGAGGAGATCGGGCAAGGGGGTATGGATGCATCCCCTCACCTACTGCTGGTGCGAGCCTCACCGGGCCTGCTGCTCCTCTTCTTTGCGACGCACCGGCCACTCCTTGCGTCGGCCGAAACCGAGAGAGAGAGAGAGAGAGAGAGAGAGAGAGAGAGAGAGAGAGAGAGAGAGAGAGAGAGGAGAGTGGGAGATCGAGAGAAAGAAAGAGGCATGGAGAGGGGGGGCTTCCTGTGGAGATTGGGGAGGGGGTCTGGATCCAGGCCATCACTGACTGTTGGTGCGATTTAATGAGAGAGTTGTGGAGATCGGGACGATCGGGTCGATCGGGTGAGAAGGTCCTGGAGATCGAGAGAGGGAGAGCAAAAAAGAGATCGTGCATCGTGCGAGGCGGAGAACGGGAGAACTGCTATTCTGGTACTGGAGATCGAACGGTTTGTCCCGAATGGTCAGGCTAGCATATAGATGCATGTGGATAACTGCTGCTCAGCTCAAACCGTTTGTTCCGAATGATTAGGCTGATTGACTGACGTGGCATATGATCACAATGTCAATTTGTCTGGTGGTTCTGTTCAATGCGATTCACTGGTGGGGGTTCGGACGGCCAGAGAGATCTTGGTCTTTATTTTTCTAACCGCCTCTTATGTTTGTATCAAACGGCTGTCTTTATCCATTCCTTGTGAAATATTATATATATATATATATATATATATATATATATATATATATATATATATATATATATATATATATATATATATATATAAAATGATAAAATGCGGCGTGCGATGTCGCACCGCAGTCGTCTGATGCACCGGCAGCGGTGCATCAGACGACTGTGGTGCGACGTCGCACGCACCACACGCTGTAGCCTAACACGCCTCTCTCTCTCTCTCTATATATATATATATATATATATATATATATATATATAGGGTCATGATCGGATGACCCAGCAAATTTTGACCCAGCACCCTTTGATGCACCTGGAGGTTTTAGAATGGGGCGATTTTTGTTAGACATGTTGTCTATGGTATGTTGATCATCCTCACAAAAAATCAGCCCATTCTAAAACCTCTAGGTGTATCAAATGCGCTCTTCAAATCAACGGTTAAAATTGACCGTAAAAAACTATTGATTTGAAGAGCACATTTGATGCACCTAGAGGTTTTAGAATGAGCTGATTTTTTGTGAGGATGATCAACATATCATAAACAACATCCCTACAAAAAATCAGCCCATTCTAAAACCTCTAGGTGCATCAAAGGGTGCTGGGTTATTGATGGGTCAAAATTTGCAGGCTCCTCGGGGGCGAGGAGCCTGCACCCGAGGTGCAGCAAAAACGCTACACCGCTCGCTTGTTTACTAACCTAGAAGTTTTGGAATTTGATGAAATTTGGTGAGGGTGTTGTCTAGGGTAAGATGATCATCCTCATCAATTTTCATCAAATTCCAAAACTTCTAGGGGGGTCAAATGGTCGAAGCAAAATCTGCAGATTTTAACGGTGACTGCGGACGACTGATTTTGCTTCGACCATTTGAACCCCCTAGAAGTTTTGGAATTTGATGAAAATTGGTGAGGATGATCATCTTACCCTAGACAACACCCTCACCAATTTTCATCAAATTCCAAAACTTCTAAGATGGTCAAACAATGCCTGAGGTACAGCAACGACGCTGCACCTCAGGTCCAACATTCCTTTTCCCTATATATATATATATATATATATATATATATATATATATATATATATATATATATATATATATATATATATATATATATATATGGCTTAGGATCTAGAAACACGCTACTTTGCCACAGAGTTAGACACGCACCATCCAAAACCCTAGATAGAGGTTTCAAAATTTATTGATTTTTGTAAGGATGATCAACTTCACTTAGATAGCACATCCATAAAAAATCAGCACATTCTAAACCCTTTAGGTGGATCAAATCTAAAGAGCTTTACCGACCGTTCATTTTAACCGTTAAATTGAAAGGAATATTTGATTAGTCTATAGGTTTTAGAATGCGCTGATTTTTTGCTGATGTGCTATCTAAGGCAAGGTTATCATCATCACAAAAAATCAACAAATTATGAAATCTTTATCTAGGGTTTTGGAGATGCGTGTCTAACTCTGTGGCAAAGTAGCGTGTTTCTGGATCCCGACCCTATATATATATATATATATATATATATATATATATATATATATATATATATATATATATATATATATATAGAGAGAGAGAGAGAGAGAGAGAGAGAGAGAGAGAGAGAGAGAGAGGCCACCTTGTTGAAGGACACAGACAAAGAGGGTGGGGGGGGGGGGGGGGCAAGTGACGCTGTACATGTAAAAAGAGGGAGGCCGGAGGAATCCTGCGTGCCTCTCACAAAAAGAAAACTCCACGGACGGGATCTGGTTTGTGATCTATCCGGGAGTCTCACATCTTTTATGGGGTTGTGATGTGTGATGGCTAGGGTTTGGTTTTTTCCCCAGTGGCTTGCTTGATCTCCTCCGTTGGATGTATCATCTATTACATCCTATGATCCTGCATGGCATCATCTCATTAAACAATTTAAACGTTAGTTGAACGAACCGATTTGTCTAATCAGATACAAGTTACAACAACCCTGCACCATAGGCTAGTCCAACATGCCAAATTAAATAACAGAGTTTTAACCCTCTGAACTTCGCCCCGAGACGGGCGATGGAAACGTAACATTAAGTGCAATAAAACTAAATGATAAAATAAAGATAAGTTGCTCGTAGCCCAAACCCAGCTACATCAAAAAGAATAGTTAACATAAACAATAAGGTTAAGTATATACACTCTAAGAAGGCCTCCTCAAGAGGATGTAAGGATGTACAATGTGTTGACTAAGATGAGCTAGAGTTGTATCAGGCTTACCATCATTAGTGGTGGCTTGGATGAAGCCCGACAATGTGTCCTTGCAAGTTGCATTAGCATACTTCAGTTCGAACTCAGACAACCATGTCATAAGCTGAGATCGAGCTAGCTTGGGTTGAAGATTGGGTGTGCTATGTCCAATTCTAACATGGATGCAACTTGAATCGAGTAGCAGAAATGGAAAGTCAAATGGATTCTTTTATACGAATTTGTTATGATGTGATGTGCCATAATAATTGTTAGTAAGGTTGCTACAATTCTTGTTTATATCATATATGCATGCATTCATGTACATTTTTTTTTTTTGGATGTGTTGGGCCGAGTCAGGCTATTCAACTTACAAACTCGATCATTGCTCAATCAAGACTAAGCTTACCTCAACCCACTTATAACTTGACCCGGCTCACTTAAGTCGCAGGACGAGTCGAACAACCCCTGTGCTAGCCCTACCCGCTTTGTGCCCTTACTTGTCATTATTGAGCAGCTGGAGATAGGAGGGAGTCTTTTCTTCACAATTAGGGTTGTTGGAATAAGTTTATTGCTATGAGAAAAAGGTAAGGTTTGGGTATGATACGAGTAAGCAACAACCCTTTGCAGAACTTCCCTCATATCTTTGCATGTGTTCGTGCAACATAACTTGAGTTCTACAGCCCCTCGGAGGGAATCAACATAAAAAAAAAATGCAATTTAATCATCCAATCATATTGGATTATATATTGAAGACTATATATAATCATTAAATAGTTACTAAATATGCTAAGTTTTCACTTTCGGTTTCTAATCCAATCATTAAATGCTAGTTGCTTGACCATTTATATGGTAATTGAACTAGATGGTCATTTTACATTTAATTAGGGACTGGTTTAAATTATTCGCCACGATATTAATCATATTACCTACTAACATCCATTTAAAGCATTTACGTGTCCCCCCCCCCCCGATGATGAGAGTGTCTCCTTGACTTCGTCCAACCTAGGATGTTTTAATGATCTTCATTCTCCTTAAATGTGTCCAACCAATGTTGCAAATTTCAACTTGCCAACTAGTCAAATTTTTTGTGGGATTCCTTGGATTCTTTATACGCACAAAATGTTTGGATTTGTTAGTTGTTTGTCTTTGGTTTCAGTTGTTTTGAATGATTTTCTAAATAATAAATTGTTCTCACCACTTCCCAAAAGCTTCCCCCCTGTTTTCTCTCATTTACGTAAGGTTACGTTTGGTTGTCAATAAAATGAATGAAAATAGAATGAAATAATAAAGAAAAATGAATTAAAAACCAAAAAAATAAAATATTCTATTTGTTTGGTTTCGTGTAGAAGGTTGAGAAAAGTAACTCTATAGACACACATAAAACATTCATAGAACCCTTTCATGGATAATATATTGGAAAAACATAGTGAAACAAGTTGGTCACCCTCACCCGAATCCGATATTTAGATGTTTGTTATACCTCTTCCTAAGGTGGACAATACGTGGGATGGATTCGTCTATGGACATCTAGATGTTCACTATAGCCATCTCTCAGGCTTCATTTTGTATTGGAACACTGTGATTTAACCGCAAAACTGACTCATCATCTTTTATCATCTATAATCATGCCCCCAAGCTCAAGTTTGAAGACCATATGCTGTTTTAATGAGGTGAATTTCAATGTTTACTTTTCTACAGGGATATGTACCTTTGCAATTAGATGTGTCTATCACTTGGACCCCTAGTCTGTGATAGGGGTACCTATACTTTAATGGGCTTTCTGAGAGGGGTCAACTTTTCACTATGATAGTGGTGTGCCTGTACGTGGGTATATTTCCTAGAGTTTATTATGTTCTAGGTTTCCCTTTGGATAAATCTGATTTGTAGTTTATGGTTAATACCAAGTTCTTTTAAGGGTTTTCTTTGTCATATCTACCTACATTAAGGTGTAATTTGAGCGAAGTACCTCTGTTATCAGTATTTCCATATCCACTCCACAATACTTTTAAATTTGAAAAAATGACTAGACTGCCGAAGAGCAAAGAATCAAGTCACTCGAAGCCCTGCCCTTTGCACTGAATTGTCTAGCATGAACTTATGAATGTGTATGTGTACTAAAAGACTTTAAAAGAGACTAAACATTGATGCGAAACCAACCCTCTAGATGATGGAGATCACTAGAATTCTGCAATTAATAATTCCAAAATAAAAATAACTAGATTCTTTAGATAGGATGCAAGGTGGAATATTAAATTAAGGCTCAAAAGTTTTGTTCTCAAAGTTGCAGCTTATGCAAGTTCTTAGGTTGCACGAATAAAGATTTAAATAGATTACCTTTGATCATAGATGAAAGATTAGATTGATAAAACCTAGAACTGGCATACGGATTGTCGTGCTTGTTTATGAATCCCGACGTGATCATATCATGAGTGCGTGTATCGGGGTGGACGTCGAAAGTTGACGATGCACTAACAATTCTCGATAGCTGCCGTCACGAAACAGAGACGAACCCAGGGTTTAGACAGCCTAAATAGCCCGCACTCAGGCTGAGTGGCTGCGCAGGCGCATGGGTTGCCTAGGGTTCCCCAACGGTTGGCTGGGGGTGCCTCTGGGCTAGTACTTCGAACAACAACGAGCGGGGGTCACAGTGGCTTACTACACGAATGGCAGTAGAGGAGGGTTGTGTGGGCGTGTTGTGGCAACGACTATGAGAAGAGGCCGCTGGACTGGCTGCACCGATCGGCAGTTAGAGGGTTTGTGGGGGACCGGCTACGCCAAACCGCAGCGAGCGGGGGGGGGGGGGGGGGGGGGGGGAGGGGGTTGTGCTGAACGGTAGCGCGAGGGGCCGAGTGCATCGAACGACACCAAGAGGGGATGCAGGGTTGGATGTTCCGAACGGCAGCGAGTGGGACCACGAGTCCGCGCGCACTCATAGAGAGAAATCAAGAGAGAGAAGAAGAATAAGATCAAGATGATATTAGAGGGAGAGAGATAGGATCCCGGCTTCACGCCATAGGATCGAGACTTTACGCATATGAGCTTCTTGTCGGATTCCTTTCATAGGTAGACGATGCAGATATCATAATTTCTTTATAAATTCTTCGATCATAAAATAGAAGCCTTGGGTTCTCTTATTTAAGACCTAAGTGCACCCAAGGTGTCCCCACAACCAATATGGACTAAATGAAATAACCAAAAGAATCAACTGAAATAAAATAACTAAGGTAAAACAGTCCATGGGCTTTGAACTAGTCGTCCAACCATAATGAAAGTGCAGTAGCCATCCTCTATTGCCGCTAGTAAACTCGGAGATCTAGGACCCTGCAGTATTGTCCCCATCAATTCCCCTCAGGTGAGAAGAATTTGCCTCTGGCGAATAAGCACTATGGTAAAGGTTTAGTAAGTCCGGGTCCAATTGCTGTTGCTCCACTTTAGAAATCCAAGTTACATCTGAATCTGGGCGACCTCGCGATCTAACCAAGTACCTCTGGTAGCCGCCACAATGCGTTGAAACTACTAGCTCATCTAGAAGCCTGTCGTTCTCTGCACCTATGAAAACAAAGGCAATGTTGCAACAAGTATAGGGTCGGTTGTATCAAGAGAATCTAACTCAATCTCATCATAGGGGTTTGAGGGTATAATTGTTGTACCTCGACATACTATTAAATCCTCCACTTTGAATATCATATCAATTTCGTAATATGGGGTGGTAGGAGTTCTACAATGCAAGCATTCTATCCAACCCGTTATATCATCTTAAATGGGAATGCACTTCCTAGTAACACTACTCTCCACATCCTTCCTAAACCAACTCGCATTATAAGGCTCTTCTAACGGTACATTTACCAATCCAAGATTCACAAACATAAATTGAGCAACGTAGTTATTACAACTACCCCCATCAATGATAAGAGTACAAGCCTGATTGTTCATGGTGCAGTAAGTCAGAACAAACTACTTTTGGTCCAATAATTGTCCTCATGAATTTCAAGTGTTCGAGAACAAGGAATTGATGCATCTTCATGAGGTGGGTGGCCTGAAAACTTGGCAGTAATAGGATCTTTAACTATGACTTGTGGTGCAATTTGGCTCGTACTGGTGAAGGAAGAAGCAAAGTGCAGATGTGGCGCTGACAGTGCCTGACACTAATGATTGAGAAAGTGTTTTTTTTTTTTTTCATTTGGTCTTCTTTGACTCAAATTTTTGACACTGATGTGGCAGGGCCCAACTCTAATGACTCTTTGTTTATTTTTAGACGGGGATGGCTTTTGAGATCATCTACAAGTATTAAGTCAAGTGGTACTGACGTAGCGTGACTTTGTTCATAATTAAAATCTTGTCCATTGTGGACTCAAATCTAGACACTCGTCAAGAGTGATCATGGCTTTGGCCAGGGTTTTGTAAACATTCGATGGGGATGCCTAAGTCAATTTTGTTGGTCGACGTTCAAACCATGTTTCCATACTAGTTAAACGCTAATGGATCGACTCACAGCTTTAGTAATCAAAGCAAGTTTCGTCTGACGGAGGGCTCTGATAACCCATGGATTGCTCCACCAAGGGATTCTATATGCAAAAAGGGATGCAAATTTAATTATGCGATTTTTTTTTCTTAATCCTAAACTTGGGTTTTGATACCAATGATGTGAAACCAACCTTCTAGATGATAGTGATCACTAGAATTCTGCAATCAATAATTCCAAAATAAAAATAATAAAGATTTTTAGGGTTCTTAGAATTAAGATTCAATGATGCTGTAATATCATGATTAAAATTGTTGTTCTGCATATTTTAAAATATTAAACATTAATCGTTTGGGAGGGTAGAACTTCTCGATTGCTTTATTTAGTATATATACATGCATGTATACATGGATGCCCCGTGTTATTTTTAAATTTGTTGGATCGAAGTTGTCATGGTCAGTTTGTGGGTGAATTTGGTATGGATCCCATTGAACGCAAAAGTTTCCAGGAAAATTGTTATCCTGGCCCAGAACTGATCACCTACTTGCAGGTTGATATGCCACTCACTGTGTTTCTTGGCATTAAGGAAACTGAGGTGGCCCGGTTACGGGCTGGGGATGATCGGCATGTACATGAGCGGGGTCAGGCCTCTGGCTCTGGGGTCTTGAGTGCTAGAGCATAAGTTGAACTAGGAGCAGCTGATAGAGGTAATGACAAAGCTTCACTTGAGTTCAAAAAGGAGGCTTTGGCTGAGTGTGAAGAGGCGTTTGAGCTACCGGCTGGGAAGGACCAGCAAAGGCTTTTGACTGTTCGGCCTTCCAATTCTGGGAATTCGGTTGTTGGTGCAGACGCGGAACAAGGGGAAGCAGATGAAGGTCTTCTTAAGGGATGCCTTGAGCCTAACATAGAGGCATTGGATGAGGTGCGAGATATGGCACCTCGGTCTTCTTGTATAGTTAAACGAACCAAAGAGAAATGGCCTAAGGGACCTTGCACCCGGACTTCTCGACGTAGGGCGGATCGAGTTTGAGTGAAGTATAGAGGAGTTCTTGTTTGTGTGTGTGGACCCGTTGTTGAGAGTGTGTACAGCTCAATTGTTTGATTGAGAGTGTATGTGTGTTGTCAAAGCCTTTGGGCTTTGTTACTGCTTGCTCATTCTGCGTGTAGCCGTGTTCTGTAACTCCGCTTTTATTTATAATAAATATTTTTTACCCCTAAAAAAAAAAGATTTGATATTACCATTCTTAGGACAATCAGATTTGATATTACCATTCTCTGACCCCCCGGTCCTCTCTCCACGAACACGCTAGAACCATCTGCTTGAGAATTTGAAACTGAAAGATTCTTTCTGAAATCATTGGACAGAAGAGTCGTGGTGACTTCTAGTTCAATGGTCTCCTTCCTATAGAGCATCGTGGTAACGAGGTGCTCGATGCGATCTTGTAGGGAGGAGAGAAGAATGAGGGCTTTGTCTTCATCCTCGATCTTCACTTCGACATTCAACACTTTAGACGTAAGTCGATTGAATTCATTAAGGTGCTGATAGATAGAAGTGCCCTTCTTCATGCGAAAAGTCTAAAGCTGTTGTTTCAGAAACAATCAATTTGTACGACTTCATCATGTACCGACTTTCAAGCTTCGACCAAATTGACGCTGCGGATTTCTCGTAGATGATGATAAACTTGATCCCCTTCGCCAAACAAGATCGGATGTGCTGCATGCTTGGAGGTCGAACTCTTCCCAATTTATCTCTGACATTTTTGCAGGCTGCGCCTTCAGACCTTCAAAGCTTTGTGTAGATCATGCTGAATCAACAGATCTCTGACGCTAACATACTACAAGGCAAAGCCAAACTTTCTATCAAACTTCTCTACGTCGAGTTTGAGATTCGTCACATTCGATACGTTGATTGTCATTGCAATTCAATCAAGAACGATAATCCAAAGCTCTAATACCAATTTTTAATGAGCCTGTAACATGATGGGTCCACAAAGATCAATTGCACAAATGATCCTCCAACGGATCGATACGGAACAAACAAGCAATCTACAAGTAGAGAAAACAGAAGGCGAAACAATCACAAAACAATCATAAAGAGGGGAAACAAAGGACTTTATATGGAAATCCTTGTGGGAGAAAACCACGAGCAAAGACGATCAGACGATCAACTAGAATGAAGAAACAAACTGAGTTACTAGCCATGCTCAACACCAACGAGATGAACTCCCTTTACCAAGAACACCTCCTCCTCAAAGAAACTCTCACCAAGCCTCCTTCAAGAAACAATGTTTCATCCCCACCCAAAACCCTAAACACAGGGGGGGGGCTCCACTAGCAGGTGCGGTGCTCGAGTGTCCACAGAGTGGCTCCCGGGCGATGTCAGGCTGTGGGTTGGGTATCAAGCCACCTTCAACATAATATTGTATCTATTATAACATATTTTATATTTTATAAGTTATTAGTATAACTTACAAGTTATATTACTTATAACTTATAATGATAAAGAGAGACAGAGAGTGAGTTGTGAGGGACTGAGAGGGCGTCGAGTTAGGGTTTGGGGGGGGGGGGTAGGATATCATAATTTCTTTATAAATTATTTGATCATAAAAGAGAAGCCCTGGGGTCCCTTATATATAAAATGTAGGTGCACTACAAGGTTCCCCACAACCAATATGAACAAAACGAAATAACCAAAACAAAAAGCATAAGCTTTAGCAACTATTGAAATAAAATAACTCTGAACTAGTCGCCCAACCATATCGAATGTGCAATAGCTATCCTCTGTCACTATACAAACTAACAATTTTAGTGTCAAGAAAAGTCACTAGGTTTTCAAATAAAGATTTAAATAAATTGCTTTTGGTCACAGATGAATATTAGATTGATGAAACTTGGAACTGGCAGATCGATTGTCGCGCTTGTTGATGACTCACAGAGCGATAAAATCACAAGCGCGTGCACTGGAGGGGACTTCAAAGGTCGACGGTGCACAAACAAGTCCTGGTAGCAACCATCACAAAACAAAGGAGCAACCGAGGGTTTAGAAACCCTAAGAAATCCCGCACGCATGCCGAGTGTCTTTGCGGGCGCGTAGATTTCTTGGAATGCCCTTGCGGTCGAGTGGGTGGTGGGGGTACCCCTTAGTTGGTACTTCGAATGACAGCGAGAGGGGGTGTAACTAGGGCTTTGCATCGAACGACAATGAGGAGGCTCGTGGGTCCTGTTGTGCTGATTAGCGCGGGGGGGGGGGGGGGGGGGGGGGGGGGATGTCAACGACAAGGGCTGACTTCGCTGAACGACAACAAACATAGTTGTCAAAGTGGTGCCTAGGCTTTTTGCACCCCTGGGCGCCTAGGGGGGCAGTTGTCCCTAGGCGGTCGTCTTGGACCGCCTTGCGCCTAGGCAGTTTTTCATTTGATTCAATTTAGAGTTTTTCTAAAATTGAGTCGAATTTTGCCTAATACAATAAAATTTTTTGGGGTTTTTTCAAAATTGAGTTGAATTAACTCAAAATTGAGATGCATTAACTCAAATTGAGTTGAATAAACTCAAATTCTTATGATTGGTTTATAAGAATTTGGGGTTTTTTTAAATTGAGTTGAATTAACTCAAATTCTTATGATAGATTCATAAGAATTTGGGGAGCTTTCAAAATTGAGTCGAATAAACCATAATTGAGTAGAATTAACTCAAATTGAGTTGAATTTACTCAAATTCCTATGATGGGTTCATAAGAATTTATGGGGTTTTTAAAACTGAGTTGTATTAACTCAAATTGAGTTAAATTAGCTAAAAGTTGAGCTTAATTAAATCTAAACATAAATCCTAATTTAATTTTTCCCCTAATTTTAGATTTTTGTAATTTTTTATTTCTCTCTCTCTCTCTCTCTCTCTCTCTATATATATATATATATATATATATATAAAATAAGAAATGATTTTCTGAACCAGTGGACCAGCAAATTTGCTGGTCCACTGGCCTATTTGATGGTCCTACAAGTTTCAGAATTTGCTGAAACTTCGTGGGTGTGTTGTCTAGGGTGAGGTGATCATCCAAAAATCAGGAAATTCTGAAACTTCTAGGGTCATCAAATGCTAGAAGCTTTATCAATCGTCCATTGTAACCGTTAATTTTGCTTTGTACATTTGATGATCCTAGAAGTTTTAGAAATTACTGATTTTTGGTAAGAATGATCGCCTCACCCTAGACAACACACCCACCATGAGCAAATTTTGAAATTTGTAGGGTTATCAAATAGGCTAGTGGACCACCAAATTTGCTGGTCCACTGGTCCCGAAAACCCTTCCTCATATATATATATATATATATATATATATATATATATATATATATATATATATATATGAGGAAACGGGAAATGAGCTGCCAGCTTATTTTGAAAAAATGGGCAGCCACCCATTTGATGCCCTTAGGAGTCTTAAAATGTGCTGATTTTTTGTGAGCATAATATCTTATCTTGTAGAACAGCCACAAAAAATCAGCACATTCTAAAACTCCTAGGGGCATCAAATGTTAGAAGTTTTATTGAGTGTTCGTTGTCACCGTTAATCTGAAATATTACATTTGATGCCCCTAAAAGTTTTAGAATTTGCTGATTATTTGTGGGTGTTCTATCTAAGATAAGATGCTCATGCTCGTAAAAAATCAGCACATTCTAAGACTCCTAGGGGCATCAAATGGGTGGCTGCCCATTTCGTCGAAATAGGCCGCCAGCCTATACCCCGTATCCTCTCTCTCTCTCTATATATATAGAGGAAACGGAAAATGAGCTGCCAGCCTATTTCGAAAAAATAGGCAGCCACCCATTTGATGCCCTTAGGAGTCTTAGAATGTGCTGATTTTTTGTGAGCATAAATATCTTATCTTGGATAGAACACCCACAAAAAATCAGCACATTCTAAGACTCCTAGAGACATTAAATGTTAGAAGTTTTATCGAGCGTTCGTTGTCACTGTTAATCTGAAATATTACATTTGATGCCCCTAAAAGCTTTAGAATTTGTTGATTTTTTGTGGGTGTTCTATCTAAGATAAGATACTTATGCTCACAAAAAATCAGCACATTCTAAGATTCGTATCCTCTCTCTCTCTCTCTATATATATATATATATATATGCCCCTAAAAAATACTTATGCCCCTAAAAAATCAGCACATTCTAAGATAAGATATGTATCCTCTCTCTCTCTCTCTCTCTATATATATATATATATATATATATATATATATATATATATATATATATATATATATCAGTGTTATTAAAGGCGCGCCTAGGCTCAGGCTTAACTAGGCTCACCCCCTGCGCCTCAAAAGGCACAAGGCCAGGCTCTGTTAGAAAGACGTGTGCCTAGGTCTAAGGCTCGCGCCTAGGCTCCAGGCGCAAAAAAGGCGCGCCTAGTTGAACCATATGCAATTATGTGCTTGCAATTGATATTTTTGGCAATATGATTAAGTTATTATGTAGATTTGATTCATGATTACAGTAGTCTGAATATCAACACTTTGATTGAATATTATTTACATTCAAAATTATTTGTTATAGTTCTTAAGTAGGACCATATGAGCATTTGTGGGTGGATTTGATGACTTTGATATTATTTCAACTATTACAAGATTCAATAAGTTTTTTTTTCTTTCTCGATTTGCATATTTCATACTGATTTAGAAGCATGTGCACAAGTACACGGATGAAATAACTCGTTCAATCATTCACTATTTATTTTTTGTTTGCTATAATATCACATTTGATATCTTATAACTGGTTATTGAATTTGACCGATACATATTTGAAGATTTAATATATTTTAAATGGCTTATTTAGAGCTGTAATTCAAACCTACAAGGCTACAACATTTGTGTTGTTGCAACAACGATCTATCTAATTTATCTTTTGTCTTAAGATTCATTTTCTTAGTATAGTTATGCATGTTTTGAATATATATATATATATATATATATATATATATATATATATATATATATATATATATATATATATATATATATATATATATATATATATATATATATATATATATATGTATATGCGCCTTACTTCAATCAGGCGCGCGCCTAAGCTCTAGGAGACATTTGAAACTCATGTGCGCCTTGAGCCTTTCAGAACACTGATATATATATATATATATATATATATATATATATATATATATATATATATGGGCAGGGATACTCTTACTAATGAAAGTTACAAATCGCCTTTTATGGGGAGGGAGGTTTCAGAATTTGATGAAACTTGGTGGGGATGCTCTCTATGGCAAGTTGATCATCCTCACCAAAAATCATCAAATTCTATAACCTCTAGGGGCATCTAATGTTAGAAGTTTTATCGACCGTTCATTTTAGCCGTTAATTTGAATAACATATTTGATGCCCCTAGAGGTTATAGAATTTGATGATTTTTGGTGAGGATGATCAACTTGCCATAGAGAGCATCCCCACCAAGTTTCATCAAATTCTGAAACCTCTAGGTTAGGTAAAAGGCGATTTGTAACTTTCATTAGTAAGATTCCATTAGTAAGAGTATCCCTCCCCATATATATATATATATATATATATATATATATATATATATATATATATGAGGGCAGGGAGCCTGCACTCGAGGTGTAGCATCGTGCTAGGGCAGGGAGCCTGCACTCGAGGTGTAGCATCGTGCTGCACCTCTCGCTTGTTTACCTCCCTAAAAGTTTTGAAATTTGGTGAGGGTGTTGTCTAGGGTAAGATGATCATCCTCACCAATTTTTATCAAATTCCAAAACTTCTAGGGGGGTCAAATGGTCGGAGTAAAATTTGTAAATTTTAACGGTGACCGCGGATGGCTGATTTTGCTTTGACCATTTGACCCCCCAAGAAGTTTTAGAATTTGGTATTTTTTGTGAGAATGATCATCTTACCCTAGACAACACCCTCACCAAATTTCATCAAATTCCAAAACTTCTAGGATAGGTAAACAATGCCTGAGGTGCAGCAACGATGCTGCACCTCAGGTCCAGGCTCCCTTTTCCATATATATCTATATAACATGGCACGTCGGTTTTGTGCTGACTAGACAAAATGGAAGCTGACAAGGACAAGCTGATTGGACTAAAATAAACCGAATAGATCTAACCATTTGTTCAAAAATCAACGCACGATCTCTATTTTCCCGTCAACCAACTCCCTCCCCTTTGTTTCAAATCCCGATCCATTTAAATTGCACTAAACCCCTAAAATCTTGACCCATTTAAACTACACTAAATCTGATCGTTCATCCCATGATCGTTGTTCGCATCAACGGCTATAAACCCGCATACTAAAATTTCAACCACCCCAAACCATCAGATCGATCTCGAGGAATTCGTTCAAATAGAGATAACTGTGATTGATCGATTATAGAGGGAGGGGGAGTTGGTCACGCCGAAGGCGCCCGCTTCGTACCAATTGGCACAAGCGAGGAAATGGATATCCCTATGAATGCCGGTGTTGTCGTCAAAAGTGTTTTGTTCCCAAAGGCGTTCAAGAGTGTTGTCATCGAAGATGGCCCGCTGCAGTGCCGACAGGCACGAGCATGCACTATATATATATATGGGGAGGGATACTTTTACTCATGGCCTCTTACTCATATAGTTACCTATGATCCGGGCCGTCTATTAGATCCCGACGTACGGTTCGGATTAGATGGGGAGTTAAAAGTAATGGTGTCCGCATTAAATGCCCATATTAAAAGCCCGTATTTAAAGCCCGCATTTAATGCGGACACCATTGCTTTAACTCCTCATCTAATTCGAATCGTATGTCGGGATCTAAAGAACGGCCCGGATCATAGGTAACTATATGAGTAAGAGGCCATGAGTAAGAGTATCCCTCCCATATATATATATATATATATATATATATATATATATATATATATATAGAGAGAGAGAGAGAGAGAGAGAGAGAGAGAAAACGGGAGGTGAGCTGCCAGCTTATATGCTCATTTGAGCCGTCACCGACAGTCGTCCGATCCCAATGATCGGACCGTCCCTTATATAAAAAAAAAAAAAACAAAACACAGCTGAACTTCCCGTCCCCTCTCCCTCTCTCTCTCTCTCTCTCTCTCTCTGCCCTGCCCGAGCCACCGACCCCTCCGACCGCACTCCCCTCCGGTGCCCGTCTCCGTCCCGGCCTCCGACCCCGGCGGCTGCGCGCCGTCCCCCGGCCGGATCCGACCCCGGTCCCCTCCGACCCCGGCGCCCCCGGCCCTGCGCTACCGGCCCTGCGCTACCGGCTGACAGTGGCTGCCGGACCTCCACTACCGGCTGACAGTGGCTGGATCGGCGGTCCCCTCCGACCCCGGCGGTTGCGCACCGTCCCCGGCTGGATCCGGTGCCGGTGCGAGAGAGAGGTTCGGTGCGAGAGAGAGGGAGAGGGAGAGATTAGGTGTTTTTTTTTTCATTTTAAATGGGCGGCTGCTGATCATGATCGGAGGGCTGTGAGCTGACAGCCCAAATGCCCAAATGGGCTGTCAGCTCATACCCCGTATTCTCTCTCTCTCTCTCTCTCTCTCTCTCTATATATATATATATATATATATATATATATATATATATATATAGAGAGAGAGAGAGAGAGAGAGAGAGAGAGAGAGAGAGAGAGAGAATACGGGGTATGAGCTGACAGCTCATTTGCTGAAATGGGCTGTCAGCAGCAGCCGTCCGATTGAAAATCGCTGACCGTCCAATTTTTTTTAAACACAACCAGCTGTGATTTTTTTTTTTCTCTTTCTCTCTCTCTCTCTCTCTCTCACGCGCTAGCAGGCCGGCCACCTCCCCGACCTCCACTCCCGGCGCCGACAGCCACCTTCTCCGACCAGGCTCCACTCCAGCGAGTTCCGGCGGCGCCGATCCAGCACTGTCAGCGCCGGGGGCTGCCGGTGGCCGGATCCGGAGGCAAAGGGGGCTGCCGTCGGGGGTCGTCGGGAGACCGGAGGCGCAGGGGGCTGCTGGTCGGAGGGGATCCGGTGGCGCAGGGGGCTGCTGGTCGGAGGGGATCCGGAGGCGCAGGGGGCTGCCGGTGGCCGGATCCGGAGGTGCAGGGGGCTGCCGTCGGGAGACCGGAGGGGGCTGCCGGTGGCCGGATCCGGAGGGGGCTGCCGTTGGGGAGCGGGGGGCTGCCGTCGGGGGCGCAAGGCCGGGGTCAGGGGGCGCAGGGCCGGGGTCGGGGACTGCCGCTCGCACCAGAGAGAGAGAGAGAGAGAAAGAGAAAAAAAAAAAATCACAGCTGTATAACAGCTGGGATTGTTTAAAAAAAATTGGACGGTTAGCGATTTTCAATCGGACGGCTGCTGCTGACAGCCCATTTCAGCAAATGAGCTGTCAGCTCATACCCCGTATTCTATATATATATATATATATATGAGAAATGCTATAATGCGGCATGCGGTAAGTGCGGCACTGCATCGCAGCCGTCTGATGCACCGCTGTGTGCATCGCATGCACGCAGCGCGTGCATCAAACGACTACGGTGCGGTGCCGCACGTACCACATGCCGCATTATAGCATGCCCCTATATATATATATATATATATATATATATATATATATATATATATATATATATATATATAGGGCTGTTACGTTGACCTGTGAGCTGCGGTCATAGTTACCAAGTCGGAAGTCGGGAAAAAATCGGCTAGGGAAGAAGTCGGAAAAAAGTCAGAAAAATCGGGAAAAAGTCGAAAAGGTCAGGAAACAAACGATAGAATTTTAGAACATATTTATATATAGATGTTACAATAGATTTTTTTAGCAATACATGACAAGATTAAAATGTAATTAATCGGGATTAAAACATGAAAATCGTGACTTTTTCATAAAATCATGACTTTTTCAAAAAATCGGGAAAGAGTTGTGTAGAGAACGTTTACTGAATAAGTCGTGTTTTAATCGAGATTTTTTCAAAAAATCGAAGTTTTTAGTAATAGAGGCTGCTGTAGGAGAAAATGAGCTGCGGATATTTTTGACCCCCTTAGAAGTTTTGGAATTTGATGAAATTTGGTGAGGGTGTTGTCTAGGGTATGATGATCATCCTCACCAATTTTCCATCAAATTCCAAAACTTCTTTGGGGGGGGGGGGGGGGGGGGGGCAAATGGTCGAAGGAAAATCTGCAGATTTTAATGGTGACTGCCGACGATTGATTTTGTTTCGACCATTTAACTCCTCCAGAAGTTTTGGAATTTGATAAAAATTGGTGAGGATGATCATCTTACCTCTAGCTCATAACTAACTGTAACATTCCTCTCTCTCTCTCTATATATATATATATATATATACACACACACACACACACACATTCATATATATACATTCATGCATACATGGATGGCCCATGTTATTTTTGGATTTTTTTTTTGAAAAATAAAATCCTAATACAGGACCGAAGTTGGTTATCAAACTTACAAATTGCTGCCCAAGCTAGGTTCAGTCATTGCTCAATCAAGATTGAGCTTAGCTCAACAAAGTTATACTTGACCCGGCTTGTCTATGTTGCAAGTTGGGTCGGATAGGTCGTGGCTAGGCCAACTCAATATGTCCCCCTACATACCAATGTTGGGTTGCTAGAAAGAGGAGGGAGACTTTTTTTTTGTTAAACAATGAGGTAGATGAATTAACTTGGTTATGTGAGAAAAAGGCAAGGATTCAATGGAGGAAGGCAACAACCCCTTGGCAGGACTTTATTCACTTCTTTGTATGCTTCTCTTAAACATAGTTTAAATTACATCCCCTCGGAGGAAGCAAAAAAAAAAAAGATACAATTTAGTCAATTAATCTAATTTGATATTTTGTTGAAGATTTAGTTATATAATTTAATCAAAAACCTAATATCTTAAATCTTTACATATTAGGTCCAATAATTAAATATTGGCCGCTAACCATTTAATTTTTAATTGAACTAAATGGTTATTTTTAATTAAAAATAGGTGTAGTTAAACAATCCATTACCCTATATCCTTCTAGCATCACTTAAAACGTGTCCCTCCTTGTATGTGTCCAATCTAAGTTGTTTGACAACCTTGATTATCTTACATAAATATGTCCAACCTGGTTGAAGATTTGAAATAGGCTAACTAGTCTCTTTTTTATGGTGATGGCTTGGATGCTTTATGCCCACAAAATGACTAAGATTTATTTGGGATATTGTCCTTAGATTCTTAGTTTTGACATTATTTTTAAATACCTGACCATGAATTGTTGTAACCACTTCCCAAAAAACAAGCCTCCCTATTTTTTCTTTTACTTAACATTTCGTTTGCTAAGAAAATGAAAGAAAATAAAGGGGAGTATTTTAGAAAAACAAATTGAGAAGATAAGAAAGAAACTCCTAGGTTTTCTTTGTTTGCTTGGAGTATAAGAGTCGGGAAAAATGCAAGGCTTTGTACGCCCAATTTTTTCTCCCTTGAGCGGGCATCTTTGGGGAGCACAATTTTAATTAGATCATAGAGAATTTTTGGTTGAACATTCTTACAAATTTTTTTCCTATGGAAATGTCCTATCAACGACCAACAATGGTTAACAAGATTTCTTCCTTTTTTGTGCTCTTTGTCAACAACCAATGCTATATGGTTCAAGTATCTCAAATTACTTTACTCCCATACCATCATAGTGTCAAATTTAACTATTATTTAAACTACCTTATATAATAGCTGCTTAACCATTATATGGTTTCTTAAATGGCGATGCGTGCTAAGTTGGTCTTTTTATATTCAAATGGGAACAACTTAAATGATTTGGTACCTCATACTAGCTATTCAAGCAGCTTGAATGCGTACACCCTAGGTTACAATGTTGCCCCCCCTTCTCTTCCTCTTCCCATTTCTTCTACTCTCTCTCTCTCTCTATAGTAACCTTAATGAGTTGGATCCGGACTAAGCATGCTTGGCTTGCAAACTTTTTTATTTTAGATTACTGACTTTTTATTCCAATGTTTGCAATATGTGAGCCCAGTGTTTTAAAACTTGGTAAAACTCGGTCGAGTCACCCGAGTCAACTCAACTCGGCTAGTTTTCGAGTCGAGTTATTGGACCGAGTCGGACTGAGTTTGGATAGAACTCGGCCGAGTTAGACCAAGTTTACTCGACACTTTCGAGTCGAGTCCGAGTTTAGAGTTTTTGAACAATGTGTCAGACCATGTATTGAGAACCCCATTGATGTGATGGTTGACTAAAGCTGCTGAGTTCTATATTATGTTGTCAATTTGTAGATGATTTACAACCATTGTTTGCTATCTTTTGCTTGTTGTTTGCTTAGTCTTGACCGTTTTAACTGGCCCCCTCCTCCTGTAATGTCTATATTCAAAAGTTTGGGTGCTTTGTCATAACAACTTTAAAGCTAAAGCGCATTTAAATCTATTTGTTTGTTGATGTTTACACTTGCTGCTATGTTTACAGTTTCAGATTGTTGTGGAGTTTCCTAACATGCCGTGGCGATTCCCTCTCAGGTACGAGCCTACTGACACTATCGGCTCTGTGAGGAAGGACATCCTCAGCACGTACTACAAAAGTTATGAGCTGCTCGGCCAGACCTACATTAAGGAGGGGCTGTTTGTGCTCTTTTCTGGTAGGACGCTGCTCGATGACGAATCCATCACCCTGGATGAGTGCAGCATCAAGCACATGGATTCTATACAGGTCTTCGAGAACGCATCGTTTCGGATTCTTGTCTTTGTACCTGAGTGGAGTGGAACAATACATATTGCTATGAAGTGCTTTGATACTATTGGCAATCTGAAGGAGAGGATCCGAGGTTTGATTGGCCTTCCGGTAGATGCGCAACATCTGATTTACAAGGATTGGTATCTGGAAGACAGGGATAGGCGCCTTGTGGATTATGGCATTGCGAATCCGGTCAAATATGATAAGTCCGTTGCAGATAAATGTAGAGAGAATGGACGCTTCTGGGATCGGTCAAATGAGGAGTTCATCATTCATCTTGCTTACTCTTATGGATTAGAAACAATGATACATCTTGCAACCAAAGCTGGTTCCTCTCTTCCTGCTGCTACTGTTCCTGATGACAATACTAAGGTTTCACTTCATTGATTTGTGATATTCAGAGTTCATTTTTGTTTAGAGCCACCTTTTCGTAGCATATTATCTTATTTTTGACGTCTGCTTTGTAGTGGGAGCTTCTTTCAGGGATCACTTGTGATTACGCAGATGTGGCCCGTGGGGAGAAGCGCTCTTGGCATCACATGGGCATACATGAATCAGTACCATGGAGATCTGGTGCAACCATAACCCGTCTTTTTCCGGGGTCCAGCGGTCATCCTGTGCGTTCTTCTGCCTCTATGGTGAGTTCCACTTAACTGATTTGTGATATTTCATCCCGTTAATGTAACCTCTCTCTCTCTCTCTCTCTCTCTCTCTCTCTCTCTCTCTCTCCATGAGACTCTTTTTCTAAGCAAACTCCTTCCATTGTGTATTTTCTAATATTTACATTTGCCATGCTCACAGTTTCAGATTACTGTTGAGATCCCGAACACCTTGTGTCGATTCCCACTCACGCTCAAACGTACATGTACGACCGGCACCGTGAGGAAGTATATAATTGACAGGTACCTCCGACATTGTAAGTTATTCGACGAGAGAAATAATATCAAGGAGGAGGGGGGTTGTGTGCTCTTTTTTGGTACGAAGCAGCTCGAGGATGACTCTATCACCCTGGAGGAATACGGGATCAGGCACATGGATTCGGTACAGCTCTTTGAGAAGGCATTCTTTAATGTTAGAATCATTGCACCTGAGCATGGGATAGATTTTTGTGTTGAGGCGAGAGCGTTTGACACAATTGGCACTTTGAAGGAGAAGATCAAGGCTATGATTGGCATTACCAAAGAGGAGCAACACTTGAGGTATTGGACAGTTCTCGATGACTATGATTGGCTCCTTGATGACGAAGAAAGGCGCATTGGGGATTACGGCATTCCGTTGACTGTTGAAGACATTGAATCAGGTCTTTTTCCCAAGATTCCCTCTATCCTTGTTGCTTCCTCTAAGAGTCAACGGATGGTCATTCCCTATGTGTAGTATCTTACTACATGGAACTGTTAAATTGCTCTCAATAGATCACTTTCTGTGCTGGAGCTCGCATGTATACACCTAGGAGTCGAAATCCTGTATGTGAAACTTGTTAAGACCTGGTGTGATATCTCTTGTTTCTTGTTTTCTTCTCGTCAGTAGTCTGCGATCGTTTGTGTCCCGCCTGGTGTAGTTTCCAGTGTGGTGGTGGTGGTTGTCCCCACCGGGGTGGCGTGGTGATTTCGTCCTGTCTGGTGGCAGTTTGTGTTTCGGCCAAGGGGTGGGTTCTCTGCTTGCCCAAGAAATCTTCCACACCATTAGCCATGCCACCGGCAAGCGAGGTCTCTACTATAAAAATGAATATGGCCAAAGCCTATGATAGAGTGGATTTGGCCTTTCTACTCAATGTCCAAAGGGTTGGGGTTGTCGCAAGATTTTCTCTATTGTATTCAACGGCCAACCTGAATGACTTTTCAAGTCGGAGAGAGGTCTTTCATCAGGGGGGTGCCTGCTTTTTCCCTACCTATTCCTTTTATGCTTTGAGGTGTTATCCTTTCTTTTGGCAAATGATGCCCTCCGAAAAAATTTAGGGGCATGAAAATCGGGATCCGATCCCAGGCCTGATACTCCCCGCTTTTCGATTTCAATTGGCGTCCAGCACAAACAGTTTCAGCACTTAGTGGTCCAGGACCTAAGTAATCCTGTCACCAACACTTGGAACGACAGCCTGCTCAAGCATCTGGGTGTTGATGTGGTGAGCCGAGGTGCCATTGCTAGACTACATGTCTGTGAATCTGATGGCAGAGGATAAGTTTTGTTAGATTCTCAACAAATCCGACGACTTCTCTAAACCCTAACCCTAACCCTAAACCCTAACCCTAACCCTAAAACCTAAACCCTAACCCTAAACCCTAAACCCCCTAAAACCCTAAACCCTAACCCTAAATCCTAAACCCTAACCCTAAACCGTAAACCGTAAACCCTAAAACCTAAACCCTGAACCCTAACCCTAAAACCCTAAATCCTAAACCCTAAATCCCAACTTTAGTTCCGTTTATTAAAATATTAATATTTTTTATTCCGTTTCTCAAAAATTTCTGTTTTTTTTTTAAAAAAGCCATATGGTAGATCCATTACCTGGGCATTCCCCGAACATGGCTGCCGGTGGGCGATCCGGCGCCGGAGTATACCAAGCGGAAGCTCAGATCCCAAAAACCTACCGACCATCCCTGGTTTCGAGCCACCGGGATCACCTAGCTAACCCTAGTCGGAGCATCAGCACAACGAGGGTTTCGGGATGGATAGCGACTACAGAAGATTGAGTTGGATAGAAGTTCAAATACTGTGAGATGAAGGCCAGCATGGCGGGAAGAGCGGGTTGGATAAACTCAGCGCCAACCGAGATAAAGCCCAGCACGAACAGTCTACGCGCCGCGGGCCTATTTATACTAGGGACCGATACTTGGTTCTCTCTCTCATCAGCGCTTCTAAGCTTTCCCGCCCTTTCTGTCTCGCTCGCCCCTCTCATCATCCCTGGGCTCTCCCTTCTCTCTCTTCTCCTCAGCCATGAAGCTCTCCCTTCCCTTCTCTCTCTTGCTACTTCTTCTCTTCCCGTTGTCCTCCTCCTCCTTCCAAGTTCAACAGGATCGAAGCTGCATCAGACCCTTCTCCCCTCTACTGGATCCAAGTTCCATCAAAGCAATATACAGCTTAGGTGATTCCATTGCGGATACCGGCAACCTGATCCGTCAAGGAGATATCGGTGCCTTCAGCGTAATCACCAGCTATCCCTATGGCGAGACCACTTTTCATAGAGCCACTGGCCGATGCTCCGACGGATTGCTAATGATCGATTACTTCGGTATGATCCTTATGCTCTTTTATCCCAAAAAAAAAAAATTCGGTTAACGACGGATGAACTGTTTTGTAGTTGATATTGTTGGTTATCTCCCCTTCTTAAAAATTGTATTTTTTAAAAGAAATTTTAGGGTCAAGATAAATTTGATGCATGGTATATTCTTTAACAATGAAAGTTTTTAATGTCTATTGGCATGAAGGAAAGTTACATTGATTAATGTTGTAAAATCTCATATTTTTTTGCATATTTATTATTCATATCCTAATATTGAGTATTGATCTTTGGGTTTCTTTTGGAATCACAGCCATGGCCTTCAATCTTTCATTCATTAATCCGTATCTAGACACCACTGCCAACTTTGATCAAGGAGTCAATTTTGCCGTAGCCGGAGCCACAGCACTTGACAATGCCTTCTTCGCAGAGAATGGTATTCTGATGCCTTATACCAATAATTCTCTCAGCATTCAGCTTCAATGGTTCAAGTCCCATCTCAATTCCAAGTGCACCTACCAACCAGATAACAACATACTTAAAAGAGAAGCGAAGCGTTCTATTGGTAAGTAGGTAGACGTTACGATATGATCTGATCTTAAACATGTTCTAATCATTTTCATAATTTGGTTGTAATTTCTTGGTAACTTGTAGACATCCATAGAAGGCTTGCGCAATCACTTATTCTGATGGGAGAGATCGGAGGAAATGATTATAATTATGCTCTAATCCAAGGAAAGTCTGTGGAAGAGGTGACAAGCTACGTGCCGCTTGTTGTGGATCGCATAATAAGTGCGGCTAAAGTAAGTTTTCTTTGACTAAATATCAACGAGAAAATATTATTGTTATTGTAAATGTAATAAAAAAAGAAAGATAAAGCAGTTCTTTTGTTAAAGCTTTAATAGCAAGCTATTTTGATGCAAATAAGTTCCTAATGTAATTAAAATTTGGAATTAATATGTTAATTTTTCATGTGCTTCTTATCAAAAACTCTTGGTGTCTTCCTGGAATATAAATGGTATTAAATGTTTTGTTCACCATTGCTTAAGTTTCAGATTAATAATGCTTCAACAATGCATCAAGTCTTGTATAATTCTCTTTTGGTGTATTTGTTGTTAACTCGCATTACCATTTTAGTCCATTATGCATCATTATAGACATAGGAGCCTGTCTTTTCTTTTCCCTACATGATGGTGTCTTGTTGTTTGGCATACCATTCTCTAGTAGCCTTAAGGGGATGGCTGTTAGCTCTTGCTAGGTTGGTATGAAATATTATGACTAGATGTAGAAGTGATAGAATTTTGAGAGTATTTGTGGCTAACATTTGCGTTAGGATTCAAATAAAAGTCACATACTATGTTTTTACATTGTTTAAATGGCACTCCTAATTGTCTTTTTTCTTTTTTTGGAGAATCCCTCCTAAAATTGGAGGGAGGGTTAGGCAGCCCCCGACTTATCTATTATTAATTTCCAAAAAATAACAGTGAATAAAAAATCCCCATCACCACCATAAGGAACCACAAATGACAATAGTCTTCCTCTGTTTTGGTTTCTTCGGATTAGGCGTAGGAGGGTTAGGCACTCCGATTGTCTTACCGGATATCATTGCTGATTTGGTTTCTTCTGATTGCTATTAGTCTGTAATCGAGGAAGAGTCTTCCTCTGTTTTCTTCAACCAAGATGATAAGGCTTGTATTGATTTTATTTTTGGGTCTAGGGTACCATGAATGGAACCCCCTTGGTTAAGCACAAAAAAAAAAAGGCACTCCTCTATTGAAATTAAGTTTCTCTTGTGTGGGTTATCTGATCCAGGAATTGATCGATGCTGGGGCTGTTCAACTACTTGTTCCCGGAAATTTTCCCATTGGATGCATGCCTAGCTACCTCACCACATTTAGCAACGATCCCATGGCCTACGATGAGAACAAGTGTCATAAAGGCTTAAACTCTTTTGCAATGTCCCACAACTCCCAACTCCAAAAGGCACTAGAGGGGCTGAGGCAGATGTACCCTCATGTTCTCATCATGTATGCCGACTACTACGAATCCTTCTTGTATCTACTTCACAATGCCGTCAACTATGGTAAGTATCCATCCTGAAATTTTTTTTAAGCGAGAGATGATTTATGCGTAGGCCTTCTTATGATTGGTTTCTGAAATGATTTTCATCAAATATATACATCTTTGATCAGGATTCGACAAGGACTCCTTACTTAAATCATGTTGTGGGACCGGCGGGGAGTACAACTTCGATGTCAGACAGATGTGCGGCAATCCCGGGACTACGGTGTGCCCCGACCCTTCGAAACGCATCAGCTGGGACGGCATTCATCTGACGCAGGCGGCGTACAAGATCATGGCAAAGTTGTTGATGACGGAGAAGTTCACCTACTCGAGCAATAGAAACTAGGAAGTATGAGCTAGCATGCAGGTTGCCTAAGATTCGAGTTAATTAGCAAGTTTTGTAGGTTTTGGAATAGAACATTTGTTTTTAACTTTTCAGCTTATGTAGAAGAAACATACTATATTAATAAAGATTAGAGTGCTCTTTGTTTTAACTCTGATTTCTTTCTGTTGCTATAGTATGATGTGAATTCCACTTGAAACCCAAATTGAATGTGAATGACTTAAAAATAGTCGCACCGAGCCACGGAATCACCGTGGTTCGGGGTCGTTTGATCACCTGGCCCTTATGATGGAAGCCCCCTGGGGTTCTCCTAGTGACCTGTAGATCTCAACAATCCGGAACCGTTCAAAGGGACAGAAATAACAGGTGTCGATGGGATACCATGGTTCGGGGCGACTAAGTTAAGGGCTTTAAATTGAATGTAGACCCACTAGCTGATACCTTACATGAGATGTTCTTGGTTTTACTCTTTAACACATTGTTTTTTTATTGTCATCTATGAATTGAATTTTGTTTTATGCCAAATGAGAGGGTGGAAGAACACTTGGGTTGGATTGTCACTAACTTGCTGTTGATAGATTATGAAAAATGCTACCAGCTGGTCTTCCAACCATCTTATATGGTCCTGAAAAAAATGTGGTTCTCCTCACAAGCAAAATGCAAGGGGGTGGGTCTGCTCCGTGTATGTGGCGTTGTCTCCCGCCCGATGGTGGTGTTTGGTTTGTGGTGATGGTGGCATCTTGTACCTCCTGATCCGCCGGTGCGGCGGCGGTGGATCTGCCTGAGTGGCGTAGATCTGTAGTTCCTGCCGAGGGCGGGCTTCTCTGTAGCGCCGGCAAAAAAAAAATGCCAGGGGGTGAGTCACGATTCAGTACGGCGGTGGATCTGCCTGAGTGGCGTAGATCCACTCAGGCAAAGTTGCTCTACTATGTGTTTCTGGACAAGTCATTTGAAGATTTGCCTCACTTGGATCCTTTTTTAACTTTTCAGAAGTTTTGCAAATAAGGTTGGGACACCAGAAGGATTTTAGATTCTTTAAGATAAGGGTTCAGAGTTCAGTAGAACTAGATTAAAAATATATAGCCTTTTATATAGTGGGAACAAGATTGCTAATGATCAGCGACCTGAAAAGGACTTGGCACGTGACACAGTCGGACCGTGCTTTTGAAAACAACATCACGAATGAAGTGGACATTGATTTCAACGTGCTTGCTGTGGTGATGAGTGTGGTCGCAGAAAAAGATTCGGATCGTCTTTATTGCGGATCACACGAGATTACAAACTTTCTTTGATCAGGAGATTGTGGGAGAGATCCTCTGGAGGGTCCCTTTGATCCGCGTCTCCACGTGGTATTCGTGCAAGAGCTCTGAAGGGGTTGCCCAGGACAGAGGTCTTTACAGGGTGAGGGTTTTTGAGAGGCTAAGGAGTTTCCGCCGTTGATTTTGTCCCGTCCGTGCTTCGCGCTTTCTCGGCTAGGGAGGCTTTGGGCTTCGTTCCTCGGTCTTCGTGTCTTCCTCGATCCTTGCTCGACCTCGGCGTCCTTGATCGTCGGTTCGCGGCGTCGATCGTGTTTTTGGCGTCAGCTTTGGCTTTAGCTTTCGGCTTTGGCGTGGCTCTGGCTTTTGCTTTGCTTTGGCGCTTGCGCTTGAACGTAGACGGGTAGAGGCTTGCGATGCTTTAGTTCTTCCGGACTTCGCGTCGTATCGGCTAGAACGTGCGGTGCTTTGCTCGTGACCGTCGTAGTTGCTTGGCTTTGGCACATGCGTTGCTTTAGCGCGGGCTTTACCGGGGCGTTTGCTTTGGCTTCTTGCGTCGGCTTTGACTTTAGCTTTGACTTGATCTTCTTCTCGAACGACTGGCGTTGCTTCTTCAAGGCTTCTTTCTTCTTCCGACTTCCTCGACGGTTGTGGTGTCGGCTTGGCTTTTCGGTGGGGGTAGCACCGATCTTCGTGCGACGGTTGTAGTGTCGGCTTTGTTGGTGGAGACGGCGGGGGTAGCACCGATCTCCGCACGACGGTTGTAGCGTCGGCTTTGTTGATGAAGACGGCGGGGGTAGCACCGATCTCCGCACGACGGTTGTAGCGTCGGCTTTGTTGGTGAAGACGGTGGGGGTAGCACCGATCTCCGCACGACGGTTGTAGCGTCGGCTTTTGTTGACGAAGACGGCAGGGGTAGCACCGGCTTCAGGCCTTCTTCTCCAAGCTTTCTTCTTCGTGCGAGGAGTCGACGCCTTTGTTGAAGACGACGGGTGTTGTCGGCTTCGATCTTCTTCTCCGGCCTTTGCTTATGGCTTCTTCGGAGTTGATGAAGATCGTTGGAGAAGTCGGGATGACGACGACTCCGGGTCTTCTTCTCCAAGCTTTCTTCTTCGTGCGAGGAGTCGAAGCTTTGATCTTCGAGTGCAAGGTCTTCACGTTGATGAGGACTTGAAGGGCCAAGGACTCCCGTAGGATATGCTTGCCGTGCCTCGTGAAGCCTTCGGTCTTCAAGCGTTGGAGCTCGTCTTTGCAGAGCCTTTTCCTCTTCAGCTTTCGACCCTTGATGCCTTCCCCGACCCCTTCTATTTATAGGCAAAGGGGGGCGGTTGGGGGAGATATTGCTGAAATCTTATTGTTTCCTCCAATCTCTCCCCTCATAACCATCGAGATATCGTTCCCTTATTTGGGGAAACAAACCCGATTTCCTCCTTTTTAGTTGGAGTGGTTATGGGCTAGTTGTGACTCGATCTTTAAAGATCGAGTTGTTATTTTATTGCACTTTTGGATCGGATGGCGACGCAACGTCATCTTGTCCGTTGGATCGAGGGATCGTCGCGGATCTACGGTTGTGTAGACATCCACGCCACCTCCCCCCGCATCAAGGCGGTTTTGACTTTTTCTCTTTTTCTTTTTCTTTTCTTTTTCTTTTTCTTTTTCTTTATGGCCGGCCCCACCTCTTCATGAAGAGGGGGGGCACGGATTTCTAGAAGGGCCGGCCCCACCTCTCCACAAAGAGGGGGGCACGGTTTTCTAGAAGGGGGGCCGGTGGGCCCCCCTCCCCTCCTTGTGTCCGAGTTGCGGGTCCGGTGGGACCCGTTTGCTTTGGGTCGGGCCATGGCGCGCGAATTGAGTTCGCACGTGGGCCTAGTTCGTACGCGGGCCGTTGTGTGCGGGCCGAGTTTCGCATGCGGGCCGTTGTGTGCGGGCCGAGTTTCGCATGCGGGCCGTTGTGTGCGGGCCGAGTTTCGCATGCGGGCCGTTGTGTGCGGGCCCAAGTTTCGCATGCGGGCCGTTGTGTGCGGGCCCATTTTTTTTGTAAAAAATCGGGTTTGACCCGGAGGCCGTCGGGTGCGGGCCTATTTTTTTGTGTAAAAATCGGGTTCGACCCGTGGGCTAATTTCGATGTCCACAAGTGCCCCCTCAAGTTCGAGTGCACCCGCGGGAAACGCGTAGCAGTTGGACTTGAGTCGCGTATTCGTGGGATTAGGTCTTTAAAAGGACCCCTGTTTTTCATTATTCTTCATTATCGGCGATTCCCGACGGCTTGGAGGCGAGAGCTCTGCTAGGGTTTCTTGCTTCGCAACGATGCCGAGGAGGATGAAGATGGTGACGCCATGGGGTTCACGGAGGAGGGAAGACCGCCGGCCCGTGGAGGGCGGAGGGTTGCCGGCGAGGTGATCCTTCTTCCTCCTCCTTCTTCTTCTTCTTCTTCTTCTCCTTCTTCTCCTTCTTCTTCTTCGCATGGTGCGGGAGGGCGCGACGGGCGCGGCCGGGGGCTGCTGTGGCGGCCGGCGCGCGGGTTCGAGGCGCGGGAGGGCGCGAGTCGGAGGGAGCGAGGCGAGGGTGCGGCCGGGGGCTGCTGTGGCGGCCGGCGCACGGGCTGGAGGCGCGGGGTGCGGGTGCAGCACGCGGGGCGCGGGGTGCGGGTGCAGCACGCGGGGCGCGGGCGCAGCACGCGGGCGCGAGGAGGAGGAGGCCGGGGGCTGTGGGCCGGAGGTGGCCGGTGCAACGGCAGCACGGGCGCGGGGGCCGGAGCGGCGGGCTTGGCCGGGGACGCGGGCGCAGCGCGCAGGGCGCGGGGGCCGGCGGGCGCAGCGCGCAGGGCGCGGAGGCCGGAGCGCGGGTCGGAGACGGAGGCGCAGGCCAGAGGAGGCGGCGCGGGGGCCGGAGCGGCGGGCTTGGCCGGGGACGCGGGCGCAGCGCGCAGGGCGCGGGGGCCGGCGGGCGCAGCGCGCAGGGCGCGGGGGCCGGAGCGCGGGTCGGAGACGGAGGCGCAGGGGCCGGCGGCGAGGGCGCAGGGCGGCAGGGCGTGGGGCCGGAGCCGGGCGCGGAGGCGGCCGGTGCAACAGCACCCCCTCCTCCCCTCTGCATGTAAAAGAGATAGAGATGGGGGGGGGGGGTCGTGGCCTTTTGCCATGACCCCCCCCTTTTTCTTGCTTTATTTGCCGAAAGCCCCCCCCGTGTTTTGATAGGAGAGAGAGAGAGAGAGGGGGTTGCGATTTTTTTTTTTTTGCCGCGACCCCCCTCTATTTTCTTTATTTGCGAAGAGCCCCCCCTGTTATTTTTAACAGGAGAGAGAAGGGGGGGTCGTGGCTTTTTGCCATTACCCCCCTCTGTCTTTCTTTATTTGCTGAAGGCCCCCCCCTGTTATTTTTAACAGGAGAGAGAAGGGGGGGGTCGTGGCTTTTTGCCATTACCCCCCTCTGTCTTTCTTTATTTGCTGAAGGCCCCCCAGAGATAAAAAAAAGGCGGGGTCGTGGCTTTTTGCCATTACCCCCTTCTGTCTTTCTTTATTTGCTGAAGGCCCCCCCCTGTTATTTTTAACAGGAGAGAGAAGGGGGGGGTTGTGGCTTTTTGCCATTACCCCCCTCTGTCTTTCTTTATTTGCTGAAGGCCCCCCAGAGATAAAAAAAGGCGGGGTCGTGGCTTTTTGCCATTACCCCCTTCTGTCTTTCTTTATTTGCTGAAGGCCCCCCCCTTTTGATTTCTTTGTTTCTGTACTCGGGATCCATCTGACTAGGGCTCTGTGTTCTTTCCTTTTCAGGTCTCGTCGTTACGAGAGCTTTCCGAGTTCTGGATGGGTTGTTGACGCGGTCTCCCACGGGAGTACGTACCTTCGCTTCCCCTTTGCGCAAGTCTCCCATCACCGTACTTCGAGACAGGAGACCGGGCTGTCAGTGCTTCAGCTTTTGACGCACGAGCGAGTTTGCGAGGATGGCGTGACCGACGGCTCTTGTCGAGTGTTAAAACTCGGCGAGCGCATCCTTACTGACGAAGGGTCTTCCCGGCAAATTGTCCGGCCGAGCTTGGGGTTACCGTTTCACCATACTGGAGATGAGTCAGTTCCGGTCCCTGTTGTTGCTTTGAAGATATGTTCCCGCCGTACGCGATGGGGTGTGGGGATTCAATCGCGTGGAGATGTCACCTATCTGGGAGGTTTCCAGGACTGGATGAAAGAGCTATCCAGCGCGTTGGAGGCAGAGCCAGGGATGGAGCGTCTGGCGAGGTTTGTGGAGCCGGCTTGCTGGGAGTACAGTCGTCCGGATGGTATGTACCGGGCTCTGTGTGAGCAGTGGTGCCCTGAGACCAACACCTTCTTGACCGGAGCTGGTGAGATTGGGATCACCCTTCGTGACGTGCACGTCATATCTGGGTGTCCAGAAGTTCGGAGCTATTATCAGGAGGAGGTTCCTTCTCTGGAGGTTTTGACGGACCCAGACGAGTCTCCTAGCTTTTGCCTTTTGCTTTTTAAGGCGTATGCTATTATAGCGGCGCGCGAGCGGTCAGACAGGGTACTTCACTCGGATTGGGTGGACTTCTGGTTCCGAGGAGAGTATCGTCACGCTCCCCCTTCGAGTCACCCGATGTGGAGATATGCTTCGTCAAAGAAACCGGCGCCTGGCACCTTCCGGCGACCGATTGACTCTCTGAAGAAAGAGTGGTGCTCGATGGCCGGGGCGCAACGTCCCTGGGAAGTTTTGGGACTTGAAGAATGCAGCGACGACTGGCGTGCTGTTTACTGGTCAGCGGGATTGGTACTTTTTCTCTGCCGCTTTGCTTTACCTTGGGAAGGGGATATGATACGTCCTGGGACCTTCCTTGCAGCTGCTCGGATGGTGACTGGAGAGTTTCTTAACCTGGCACCGGCGATTCTCTGTTCGTTGTACGGTGGGCTTAGCGGCACCTACTGGAGTTTATCGAGTGCGGGTAATGCAAGAGGGGAGGTAGGCAGAGCTAGCTCTTTTTGCCCCCTGCATTACCTCTATGGTTGGATTGGGCTCCACTTTCCGAAGGGGATCTTCGCGGCGCGTGGACCTTCGACCTCGGTGCCCTTTCTTCCTTGTGTGGGAGGTGTAATGAACGCTTTTTATGCATGGGAGCGTCCGAAGCCTAGTGCCCGAGAGTGTTTACGGCGCATGGGCCCTTCTGACTTCGAATTTGTATCGAAAAATGCACTTGCGCCTTCTATGAAATCCCTGGTATGTGATGGGGCGGAGATGTCCGATCCTTTGTACTGGAGCATGGTGAGTTGCAGGCCTGGGTATCTTGTTTGGCGTCGTGGGGATGTAGTGGAGGTGGCACGGTACTCTCCCCACCGGTTTGCTCGTCAGCAGGGTTTTCGACAGGAGTTGCCTGGGACTCCTTTGTGCCTGCGGTCACGTTACACTCCGCAGGAGGCGTACCGCCTCTGGGGAGCACTTTACGCTCGCTTTACTGGGTGTACTTTCTCACCGGGGATTAAGTCGGGCGGCAAGGATGCTGCAACTCCTGAGTATCGCCGCTGGGTCAACGGGTCAGTGCTTCCCCTCTTGGCTAGCCTTCCGCTAGACGTCCTTGCCAGCAGTGAGCGGGCTGACTTTCCTTTTGACCCTTTGGCGGGGTCAGAGGATCGCCGTCTCTGATCCGAGGAGCGATGGTCAGAGAAATCTTGTGGCCGTCGAGAGGGTACTTCCCAGGCTTCACTTTCTGTGCAGGAGGTTGAGATGGCTCCGCCCTCCAAGGTTCATAGTCTTCCTGAGACTCAGGCTTCTTGGAGTGGGTGTACTTCTCCCAAGAGGAGAAAGTTGGACCTCTTGTGCGAGGCAGCTTTGACTGGTGCTGACGAGGCAGGGCCATCTCGAGAGGGAGAGCCAGGGCTTTTTGCCGATGAGGTAATCCCTCCTTCCGGGGTATCTTCTTCGGATGCTGCAGGTATGCCTTGTTCCTTGTTTCTTATGAATGTCTGTGCTTGCACTCTTACTTCGTTAGCTAAGTTGTCCAGCTCTCATTTTGGCAGGGTCTGCTGGACCAGACTGCGAGTCTGCCCCAAAGGGGGTTGGGCAGGAGTGCTCTCCTATTAGAGCCACGTTGGTCGAAGGTGGCGGGCTGGATATTCCCTGGGATAACTTGGAGCTCTTGAGAGCGTGTGGAGCAGATTTTGCCGGCAGTGCTGTCAACCTGGATGATATTGACGTGGAGCAGTTGGGCTTTGGGGAGGAGGGTGAGGTCTCCAATGTAGGGAGAGAACAGACTCCTCCAGCTCGGTCCGGTACTCCGGCAGAGGCTACTCCCGCAGTCGTTTCGTCGGGAGGTTTGCCTGTGCCTCCTCCTTCGGCTCCGGTGGTTCCGCTGACTGTTATCACGGCGATGGTCCAGGAGGCGGTTCCTACACTTGAGTCTTCAGGACCGGAGCCCACCTTGCCTGTGCACTCAGAGGCAGTCAGGGGGAAGTGCAGTTCTCGAGACCTTCTTTCTGTGCTTCTTTTGGAGAGCTGTCGGAAGTATATCCAGACGACGCTCGCACCCTTCCAGGAGGAGGGCTTTGCCGCTTTGAGCAGCTGGTGGGTCCTCGAGGGGTCTGAGTTTTGCAAGAGTCTGGCGGCCTTCCAAGTAGATATATGGCTCTTTGTTTGAGACACAGATGCGTGTTCTCTTGGCGGATAGTGAAGCTCATTGCTTGAAACGGGCTTCGATGGAAGATGACCTCCCCCTGATACTGGCAAAGGCCGAGGACGAGGAGCGTCGACTGGAGGCGCAGCATGCACTTGCTGCTGCGAGCCTTGTTCGGGCGCAGAAGAAGCTAGAGGCTGCTCGCGCATCTTTCGAGAAAGCTGAGACGATCGAGAAGTCTTCTGGAGCAGACTTGGCAAAGCAGCGCATCGAGCTGGCGACGCATCGGGAGCGGGTAGCTTCTCGGTCTTCAGAGTTGGAGCGCATGGAGGTTACTGACGGCGAGCTGCTCCAACGTCTCAAAGGATTTGATTCGCTTTACTAGCATGTCGCATTTCCTTTTCTTTCTTGTCATTTCTGTTGAACAGACTTGTAGTTCTGCTTTTCTTTATCTGGTGATAACTTAATATCATGCATCTATTTGTTTTGGACTTGTATTCTGGAATGGCGGAGCTTGGTTGTGTTTTTCTTTTGTTTGGACTGAACCTTTACAGGCTGCCTACGTACCCTACTGAGAGGGATCAAGTCACACGTAGTTCCTTTTTTTTTTTTTTTTTTTTTTTTTTTTTTTTGCAAGGAATGTAGCCCTGCTTTTAGGCATAGTACCTTTTGAGGTACTTGCCATTGATGGGGCCGAGTGTAAGCCCTTCTGGCGTGGTGAGAAGGTATGCGCCGTTGGAGTAGACCTCTTTGACAATGTGCGGCCCATCCCACTTGGCGTCGAACTTCTTTCCTCCTCGATGCGAAAGGATGATGGGGCATTTGACTGCAAGCACCAATTCTCCTTTTTGGAAGGATCGAGGGCGAATCCTCTTGTTGAAGGCTCGGGTCAGCCTGGCCTGGTAGCATTCCAGGCGTTGCTGGGCTTCGAGGCGCCTCTCATCCAGGGCTTCCAATTCTGCTAGGCACAGTTGAGCGTTGTCGCCGTTGACGAGGCCTTCCTGGACGGCTATCCTGAGTGACGGGATCTGGAGTTCAAGCGGGAGGACAGCTTCTACTCCGTAGACCAGCGAGTACGGAGTCGCCTGTGTTGGCGTGCGAAAAGAGGTGCGATATGCCCATAGCGCTTCGCCCATGCGTTCATGCCAGTCTTTCTTCGACTTCGAGACGACTTTCTCCAAAAGTTTGCAGAGTGTTTTGTTGAAAGCTTCAGCTAGGCCATTGGCAGAGGCGTTGTACATGGTTGAACACCTTTGCTTGATATCGAACTTGGCACAAAATTGGCTGACGGCGGCGTTCTTGAATTGCTTCCCGTTATCCGTAACGATATAGCGAGGGATGCCGTACCGAAAGATGATGTCGTTCTGGATGAAGTTGATAACAGAGTGCCTGGTAACTTCTCGCAATGGTACTGCCTCAGCCCACTTGGAGAAGTAATCTGTTGCCGCCAGGATATAAAGATGCTGCTTGGATGACTTGGGTAGCGGGCCGACAATGTCGAGTCCCCATCCATCGAAGGGCCATGATGCGATGGTTGGATGCAAAGGTTCCGGAGGCTGCCGGATGTAGTCGCCATGCAGCTGGCAAGTGTGGCATCTCTTTGCAAACTCGAGGGAGTCCTTGATCATAGTGGGCCAGTAGTACCCCATCCGCCTGATGCGAAAGTGCAGCTTTGGACCGGACTGATGTGAGCCACAGATCCCGGCATGGACTTCTTCTAGTGCTGTTTCTGCTTCTTCTTTTGCAAGACACCTTAGGAGCGCACCATCATAGCTTCGACGGTACAACTCGTTGTTGAAGTGGAAGAATTTCAGAGATCGCCTGCGAATGTCGACTTTACGCTTTGGATCTTCAGGGAGCTTCCCGTGGACGAGAAAATCTATAAATGGTTGTCTCCAATCTAGCTCGTCGGTCATGAGAACGTGTACTGCGTTGACTTGGTCCGGGATCCCCATGGGGAGGCCCTCCTCGGTGATCACCATTCTCTTACAGATAGGGATGATGAGTTGGCTTTTTTCTGGGAACGGAAGTGTAGCCGCCAAATTTGCAAGTGCATCCGCCTGTTGATTGAGGCTTCTGGGAACATGCTGGATTGAAGCATCTTTGAGTGTACCAAGGAGTTTCAGGGCTCGTAGGTGCAAAGGCACGAGATCTTCTTTGTTGACCTCGTATGCCCCCAATATTTGCTGAATGACGAGTTGAGAGTCGCCGAAGATTGTGAGCCCTTGAAGTTTCATATCATTGGCGAGTTCGAGGCCAATGATAAGAGCTTGATATTCTGCCATGTTGTTGGAGCATGGTTCTGATAGTAGAAACGAGAAGGGAAGTACTTCGTCGTTTGGTGTGACGAAGATAACTCCCGCTCCTGCTATGTCTTGCCTGGCCGCACCGTCGAAGAACATTTTCCAAGAAGGGGCGATGTCGATGCAGAATACTTCTTCGTCTGGGAGATCTTCCGATAGTTCCCATTCTGCTGGAAGGGGGTATTCTGCTAGGAAATCTGCGAGAGCTTGACCCTTGACCGCTTTACGAGGGACAAAGGTGATGTCAAACTCAAGGAGGAGCAAAGCCCACTTGGCCAGACGTCCGGAGAGCACTGGTCTTGACATGATATATTTGAGCGGGTCAGCTTTTGAGATGAGCCTGATGGCGTGAGCTAACATATAGTGTCGCAGCTTTTTTGTAGCGAAGATGAGCGCCAGACAGACCTTCTCAATCGGGGAGTAGTTTAGCTCCGCGCCGATGAGAGTGCGGCTCAAATAGTAGCATGCTGTTTCCTTGCCTAGCTCGTTGTCTTGAGCCAGGAGTGCCCCCAAGGACTGCTCCTGGGCGCTGATGTAAAGGACCAATGGTTTGCCTTGAACTGGTGCTGTCAGAACCAGGGGCTTAAGCAAGTAATCCCTGATGTTTTGGAGGGCTTCCTGGCAAGCTTCATCCCACTTGAATGCTGCTCCTTTCTTCATGAGGCGGCTGAAGGGTCTGCATTTTCCAGCTAAGTTGGCGATAAACCTTCTGATATATGCTAGATGGCCCTGGAGACCTCGGAGGTCTCGCACGGTTTTCGGGATTGGCATATTGAAGATAGCATCTATCTTAGTTTGATCTATCTCGATGCCTCGATGGCGTACGACAAAGCCGAGAAACTTTCCCGAGGAGACCCCAAATGCGCATTTAAGCGGGTTCATGCGGAGTTGGTACCTTCGAAGTCGCTTGAAGATTAGCTCAAGGTCTTGAAGATGTGTTGACTTTTGTCTTGATTTTACCACGAGGTCGTCGACATAGCATTCTACATTCTGATGAAGGATATCGTCGAAAATTTTTTGCATGGCTCGTTGGTAAGTAGCTCCTGCGTTCTTCAAGCCGAAAGGCATGACTTTGTAGCAGTAAATCCCTTTTGGCGTGCGGAATGCCGTAAGCTCTTCGTCTTTGGGCGCCATCCGGATCTGGTTGTAGCCTGAGGATCCATCCATGAAGGTTAGTGCTTCATGGCCCGTTGTTGCGTCCACCATTAGTTCTGTGATTGGCAGTGGGAAGTCATCTTTGGGGCATGCATTGTTTAAGTCCCTGAAGTCCACGCATACTCTGATCTGGCCGTTCTTCTTCTTGACTGGGACCACGCTGGAGATCCATGTTGGATATTTCACTTCTCGGATAAAGCCGGCTTCGATGAGCTTGTTGACTTCACCTTCTATTTGAGGCACTAGTTCCGGCCGGTAGCGTCTTTGTCCTTGCTTGATGGCGCTAGCTCCATGCCTGACAGCAAGCTGGTGTACTGCAATCTTGGGGTCAAGTCCGGGCATTTCCTTGTAGGACCATGCGAAGACATCTCTATATTCTTGGAGTAGCTTGGTGTATGCGGCCTCCTCTTCGGGAGTCAGGAGTGCACTTACGAATGTAGGCCGAGGATCCTCTTGTGTACCCAAGTTGATTTCTTTCAAATTGTCGACGGTAGATTGCCCCCCTTCTTCGAGGACCGGCGGTGCATCGGGCAATTCGTCGTCCGAAGTAGAAGTAGCGTCGATTGGAGAGTCAGAAACGGTGATGTGATTAGCGGAGACCAGAATAATGTCGGTGATGTCGCCTGTTTCGTAGAATGAGAAGGGTGGGTGGGTGGGAATGATTTTTCTCACCTCAGTGGGTGGCTTTCCCAAACGGTCGAATACTGACCTTCGCTTTGCCTGTCTGATTGGCCCAAGTCTTTTGAATACTGATATGGGATTTTGACTTGCCTGGTTTTTGACGTTCTTCTTTGGCATTTGAGGTGCGGTCTGACGCCGAGCTCGATATCGTCTTCTTTTGGCGACATTGGTGGAGCGTGCATCGGAGGCTGACGATCCCTCTTCCGCTTCATCTACCAACTTCACCTCAATGTAGTTAGAGGTGAAGGTCTTCTCTCCTGTGATCTTGATGACCATCGGGGTTTGACGGGAGCCGATGCCTCGCCGATTTGGTGGGATCTGCTCGCCACCCTGGAGTAAATGGGCTTGAGTCTTAGTCATCCCGTGTGGTATTGGAGCCGGCAGGAGCGTACTCATATGTGCAGCACTGTCTTTGTCGTAGCCGGCTTTGAACAACAGCTTGGCGGCATTTTGCCCCCAGCTTCCTTTTGGCTTGAATGTGAGTTGGCTGGATTCGAAGGAATTGATGGATCTTGGCAAGCTTGAAGCTTGCCCCAGGCTGGGTAGTGGCAGTGTCATCTCTTGCAGAGTGATGACGTTAGCTTCCGATAGCGGCTGGACTATCCCTTTTGGCGAGGCAAAAGGTGGTGATTTATCTTTGCGAAGCCACTGAGGCGTGAGGCGTAAGACTGTCGTAGCTTGGACAGGTAATGGAGTATGCTTCATGGATCTTGGCTTGGAGCTGATGCGCATTCTTCGTCTTGGCGCTAGCACTCCTTTGACTTCGTGTATCGCCTTAGATGGTGGTACTGGATTTGGAGTTAGCAGAGCTTCGTCCTGCTCCACTCTTTCAGTTTTCTGAGTTCGAGGAGCTTTAGCGGGAAGGACTTCTGCGACAAGGTCCCTTGCTTGATAAAATTTGGCATCGGCGAGGTGTGCTTCAGCCTCATTGAATGGCTTGTCATCTGCAACAATGCACTTTTCCAGACCTTCCTCGTAGTACTTGAGGCATTGGTGCCAAGTAGAAACTACGACACCGTTTTCGTGCAGCCACGGTCTTCCCAGCAAAAGGTGGTATAATGTTTGACAGTCAATGACGTGGAAAAGAACCGTCGTGTCAAGCTGACTGATAGAGAGTTTTAGACGAATGATCCCTATGGTGGACTGTCCTCCTTGGTTGAACCCTTGAATGACCAGCTGGCTTTGCGAGAGCTGGTCGGTGGTGATGCCAAGCTGGCGCATTGTTTGGATAGGCATGATGTTGACGGCGGAGCCGCAGTCCAGCAGGATTCGGTTTACCGGCTTCTCGTTGATGTATCCCGAGACATAGACAGGTCGATTGTGCAGTCGTGCTCCGAGCTGCAGATCTTCGTCCGAGAAAGTTATTGCTGCGTTACATGAGACAATAGTTTTGTCCTTTTCGGTATTTTTCTTCTTTCTTTTGTAGCTGTCTGGGTCTGTCAAAGCCTCGGCCATTGCTAGACGAGCTTTCTCTGGGAGGTGTAGTGCTTCTATGAGTGGCAAGTGCAGAATTGCCTCGTCGTAAGCAGCAGTGTTTTCTTTGTCGAAATCATCCTCCTCGTTGTCGGTGTTGCTTTCTTCAGAAGGCTTGATCCTATATTCTTCTTCCGGTGCCGTGTGAATCTCAACCATGCAACAGGAGGCTTCGCATTGCTGATCAGATGGGAGGAAGTAATCGGGGAAGAACTCCTGCAACGTTGTCGGTTCTGGAGGGTTTTGCAGGAGGAGATCATCAGGATCTGCCGGCGGTACTTTGAATCCCCTCCTTCCTGGAGCTTTGCTTTTCTTTTTGTAAGTTTTTCGTTCTGGAAGCTTCCTTGTTACCCGATCGAGCTTGCGACTTTTTGGCATCCATGGCCTTCGTCTGCGGGGCAACATGACCCAGGCATCTTCATCAGTGGATTCTTCGTTACCAAGGTGAAGGTCTGGAATGGCAGCTGTAGGTTCTTCATGGGTCAGGGAGACCTGCTTCTCTGGGGACCTTGGTGGTTCGCCTTCTGACTCCCAGCCGGTGGGCTTGATTTCTTCTATTGAGACAGACGGAGGTTTGGAATAGAGGACGTGGTAGTCGAATTTACCTGAGGGCTGGCCTAACAGGCCGACCTCCGGGTCTCCTTGTTCGTACCTTGTCTGGAGATTCGTGGGTTCTCCGTGATTCGGGGAGCCTTGCTCCTCTGGGGACCTTGGTGGCTCGCCTTCTGACTCCCAGCCGGTGGGCTTGATTTCTTCCATCGAGACAGACGAAGGTCTGGAATAGAGGACGTAGTAGTCGAATTTACCTGAGGGCTGGCCTAACAGGCCGACCTCCGGGTCTCCTTCCTCGTACCTCGTCTGGAGATTCCGCTGGGACATAGCTTTGTTTGAGAGAGACATTGATGTAGATGACGGTTGCCCCCAGGGCAGTGACGTTTCTTCCTCAGCGAGCTTAGGAGCGTACTGCTGTCGTCTTGAGACTTTCCGTCGTGTAGCTAACTTTGCAATTGGCCTTTGGCGATTGATGCGCAACTTGGGCCTTCTCTGGTGAGTAGCAACGAGTACTGGTTGAAACGAACCAAAGGTGATGGACGTCATGTTTGCCGTTGCAACATCGCTGGAGTCGATCTCGATTTTTCCTTGCTTTGCGAGTGCCATGATCTTTTCTTTGAAGACGAAACACTTTTCAATAGGATGGCTAACCAGCCGATGGTATTTGCAGAAGAGCGGATCGTTGACCCGATGCATCTGTTCGGGCCTTTTTGAAGGAGGAAGCTCGATCATCTTTTCTTGTAGCAGTTGATCGAACATGGAGGAGACTTCCGAGTCTGGAAAGGGATACTCTTTGGCCTCGAGTTCTTCTAGAGTCATCTTTGACTGTCTTTGAGATGGAGGCGGTGGTATAGCAGCTCCCTTTTCTTGATCCGGTTTGCCACTGATTTTGAGTGGCTTGGAGGCCGAGGCGATGTCGGTGACGTTAACTTGCTTTGATTTGGGTGCCGGCGGTTTGTCTTTCTTTTCCACCTTCAGGAAGTCTTTGGTCTTCGAGTCCCCGCGATTTGCTAAGCTGAGCTCCATGTCGTGGGCTCGAGTTGCGAGTTCTTCGAAGGACCGAGGCTTGATCCCCTTGAGGATGTAGAGTAAGCCCCAGTGCATGCCTTGGGTGCACATCTCGATAGCCGAGTCTTCCGACAAACGGTCTCGTGAATTCAGGGCGAGATTCCTCCATCGATCGATGTAGTCGATTACTGACTCGTCCTTCCTTTGCTTGACGGCAGTAAGCTCGGTCATGCTAACGATGCGCCGAGTGCTGTAGAAGCGGTTGAGGAATTCTCTTTCCATTTGATCCCAGCTGTCAATGGATCCTGGAGGAAGGTCAACATACCAATCAAAAGCGTTACCTTTGAGGGTGCGAACGAACTGCTTCACCATCTCGTCGCCGTATGTGCCGGCGTTGTTGCAAGTTTCGACGAAGTGGGCAATGTGTTGCCTTGGGTTCCCCTTTCCGTCGAAGTGTTGAAACTTTGGTGGCTGGAACCCGGTAGGGAAGCGCAGCTGCTGGATCCTTGCGGTGTAAGGCTTTGAGTATGCCGCCGTGATCGGAGGTAGGCTGCCGCCGTGGGAACGCATCATGTCAGCCACCAGTGCTTGTATTTGCTGGGCATTCATTGTTGCTTCCACTGAAGGTTGCGCGGCTATCGAGACCGGCACGGGGGCCGAGGAAAGTGCAGGAGTAATTGCTAGTGTTGCCGGGCCAACTTCTGCAAGAGCAGGAGTTGGAGATGGGGCTGGAGCAGCTACTGGAGAAGCAGGAGGTTGACCGAATGTCGCGACATCCCTGGCACTCAACCTCTGAAGCAAGGTGTTGATGTGACGATCCTTCTCTTCTATTAGTCGGGTGAGTTGAGCCATGTGTTCACCCATTTGCATGACTTGGAGCTGGAGAGCGGACGGAGGATGGTGTCGCAGGACGTCTCGATGTTGCATGCCTGCACCCTCGCCATCGTCGTCGGAGACGTAGTTACGCTGACTTGCTTCTGCTTGATGACGGATGTTTGCCCCCGGCAAGGGAGGTGCAAAGTCCGCTGGAGAACCCGAACGGGTTCGGGATTGGGGCTGGTCCTCCCCAAATTTCTGGACAGATGTTCCAGGATTGAGGCTTGTTTCTTCATGCACCAAGGCCTCATTGGCGCCTTGGCGGGCATCTTCGGCAGCAGTTTCTGGCGTGAAGAAGTCCGCAAGAGTTTGAGTACGCCTAGTGTAGACGCGTACTACCGGGGGCATGACATCCTCCGGGTTTTCTGGATCACCGTGTTGGAGTAGTGGAGACTCGGCGATAGGTGAGAGGCTTGTTGGAGCAAACGTATCATCGTTCGTTCCGGCCATGGCGAACTTGAAGCAACTCCTTCAAATGTACGGATGAAAGGAGAGGAGGTCCCACCGGGCGTGCCAGAAATCTGTGGTCGCAGAAAAAGATTCGGGTCGTCTTTATTGCGGATCACACGAGATTACAAACTTTCTTTGATCAGGAGATTGTGGGAGAGATCCTCTGGAGGGTCCCTTTGATCCGTGTCTCCACGTGGTATTCGTGCAAGAGCTCTGAAGGGGTTGCCCAGGACAGAGGTCTTTACAGGGTGAGGGTTTTTGAGAGGCTAAGGAGTTTCCGCCGTTGATTTTGTCCCGTCCGTGCTTCGCGCTTTCTCGGCTAGGGAGGCTTTGGGCTTCGTTCCTCGGTCTTCGTGTCTTCCTCGATCCTTGCTCGACCTCGGCGTCCTTGATCGTCGGTTCGTGGTGTCGATCGTGTTTTTGGCGTCAGCTTTGGCTTTAGCTTTCGGCTTTGGCGTGGCTCTGGCTTTTGCTTTGCTTTGGCGCTTGCGCTTGAACGTAGACGGGTAGAGGCTTGCGATGCTTTAGTTCTTCCGGACTTCGCGTCGTATCGGCTAGAACGTGCGGTGCTTTGCTCGTGACCGTCGTAGTTGCTTGGCTTTGGCACATGCGTTGCTTTAGCGCGGGCTTTACCGGGGCGTTTGCTTTGGCTTCTTGCGTCGGCTTTGACTTTAGCTTTGACTTGATCTTCTTCTCGAACGACTGGCGTTGCTTCTTCAAGGCTTCTTTCTTCTTCCGACTTCCTCGACGGTTGTGGTGTCGGCTTGGCTTTTCGGTGGGGGTAGCACCGATCTTCGTGCGACGGTTGTAGTGTCGGCTTTGTTGGTGGAGACGGCGGGGGTAGCACCGATCTCCGCACGACGGTTGTAGCGTCGGCTTTGTTGATGAAGACGGCGGGGGTAGCACCGATCTCCGCACGACGGTTGTAGCGTCGGCTTTGTTGGTGAAGACGGTGGGGGTAGCACCGATCTCCGCACGACGGTTGTAGCGTCGGCTTTTGTTGACGAAGACGGCAGGGGTAGCACCGGCTTCAGGCCTTCTTCTCCAAGCTTTCTTCTTCGTGCGAGGAGTCGACGCCTTTGTTGAAGACGACGGGTGTTGTCGGCTTCGATCTTCTTCTCCGGCCTTTGCTTATGGCTTCTTCGGAGTTGATGAAGATCGTTGGAGAAGTCGGGATGACGACGACTCCGGGTCTTCTTCTCCAAGCTTTCTTCTTCGTGCGAGGAGTCGAAGCTTTGATCTTCGAGTGCAAGGTCTTCACGTTGATGAGGACTTGAAGGGCCAAGGACTCCCGTAGGATATGCTTGCCGTGCCTCGTGAAGCCTTCGGTCTTCAAGCGTTGGAGCTCGTCTTTGCAGAGCCTTTTCCTCTTCAGCTTTCGACCCTTGATGCCTTCCCCGACCCCTTCTATTTATAGGCAAAGGGGGGCGGTTGGGGGAGATATTGCTGAAATCTTATTGTTTCCTCCAATCTCTCCCCTCATAACCATCGAGATATCGTTCCCTTATTTGGGGAAACAAACCCGATTTCCTCCTTTTTAGTTGGAGTGGTTATGGGCTAGTTGTGACTCGATCTTTAAAGATCGAGTTGTTATTTTGTTGCACTTTTGGATCGGATGGCGACGCAACGTCATCTTGTCCGTTGGATCGAGGGATCGTCGCGGATCTACGGTTGTGTAGACATCCACGCCACCTCCCCCCGCATCAAGGCGGTTTTGACTTTTTCTCTTTTTCTTTTTCTTTTCTTTTCTTTTTCTTTTCTTTTTCTTTTTCTTTTTCTTTATGGCCGGCCCCACCTCTTCATGAAGAGGGGGGGCACGGATTTCTAGAAGGGCCGGCCCCACCTCTCCACAAAGAGGGGGGCACGGTTTTCTAGAAGGGGGGCCGGTGGGCCCCCCTCCCCTCCTTGTGTCCGAGTTGCGGGTCCGGTGGGACCCGTTTGCTTTGGGTCGGGCCATGGCGCGCGAATTGAGTTCGCACGTGGGCCTAGTTCGTACGCGGGCCGTTGTGTGCGGGCCGAGTTTCGCATGCGGGCCGTTGTGTGCGGGCCGAGTTTCGCATGCGGGCCGTTGTGTGCGGGCCGAGTTTCGCATGCGGGCCGTTGTGTGCGGGCCCAAGTTTCGCATGCGGGCCGTTGTGTGCGGGCCCATTTTTTTTGTAAAAAATCGGGTTTGACCCGGAGGCCGTCGGGTGCGGGCCTATTTTTTTGTGTAAAAATCGGGTTCGACCCGTGGGCTAATTTCGATGCCCACAATGAGAAATGGGATTCTTGGCGAGATGGATAGCGCTAATGTTGTCACAATAGAGGACCGGGGTGGTAGCCGGGCGCATATGTAAAGTGCTCAAAACATGAAAAAACCATAAAATCTCAGCTGTGAGTGTGGCAAGGGCACGATACTCGGCCTTCGTGCTGGATCGAGAAACCATATGTTGTTTCTTCGCGGTCCAAGAGAGTAAATTAAGCCCAAGGTACAAGGCAAACACAGAAATAGAGCATCGATCATCAGGGCATCCCGCTCAATCAAAATCGGAGAATCCATGGAGAGAGATGAGTGCACGATAAAAACCGAGGCCCAATTGAAGAGAACCTTTGATATAGCGTAGAATGTGCTTGGTAGCAATTAGATCGGTGGTATGTGGATTCTGCATGAACTGGCACACCTGGTTGACGGCATAGATAATATCAGGCCGAGTCATAGTGAGATATTGTAGCAAGCCAACTAATCGGCGATAGCTAGAGATGTCAGCCAAGGGATCTCCATCAGTCTTGCTAAGATGTTAGCCAGGTGCCAGAGGGGTCTTCATGGGCTTAGCGTCTCGTAGCCAAATCGGTCTAACAACTCAAGAGTATATCGGGTTTGTGTAAGAGTGATTGAATCGGCATCCTGATGGACTTTCATCCCAAGAAAATAGTGAAGGGAGCCCATGTCCTTCATATAGAACTGTGAAGATAGGCGCCGAATAAGTCCTGAAATTAAAGAGTTGTCACTACCGATCATAGTTACCAAAACGGGTGTTTTTTTTTGAAAAAAACGTGTATCAATCCGAAGTCGTAGCAAACAGAAAAAAAAAAACTCATTTTTTTGAAAATAACGTCCGTACGCGTTTTATACGTGTTTTAAACAGAAAAAACGCTATAAAACGCATATAAAACATGTCAGGTTTGGTCCGAGTTTAAATTGGGTTCCAATTTTATTTTGTTCGTGCTTAATAAACGCATATGCTATATGTTTTGAACTTTTGATTACTGAATGTTCGAAAATGATATATATACATACTTGGTATAATTTTTAAGATTTTTTTTTTGTTTTTTCCGATGTTTTCACGCTTTTTTCCGTTTTCTTCATATCTTTCCGATTTTTTCCCTGGACTTTTTTTTTTCACGTTTTCCGACTTGGTAACTATGCTACCGATGACAATGATGTCATCGACATAAGCGAGCACAAGAATGATGCCCCGACTGCCATGAGATAGAAATAAGGAAGCATAGTATGCACAGTTGGAAAAGCCCAATTGCTGAAGATAGGAGCTAAACTTGCAATATCACATCCGCGGGGCCTGTTTGAGCCCATATAACACCTTCTGCAACTTGCACAAATGAGTGGGATAGGAAGGATCATGAAAATCAGATGGTTGAGCCACATACACTGATTTAGAAAGTTCACCTTAGGGAAAGGCATTTTTTAACATCAAGTTGTCGAAGATCATAATCATAAGTGGTAGCAAGTGAGATAATCAACTGAATAGTGCCCGGTTTCACAACTGGATTGAATGTTTCAGCATAATCCAACCCTTTGTTGCTGATTATAGCCTTTGGCCACGAGACGAGCTTTATAACGTTCCACGATCCCATCGGCTTGAACCTTGACTTTATAAACCCACTTGCAACCATAGTTACCAAGTCGGAAAACGGGAAAAAACGTCCAGGGAAAAAATCAGAAAGATACAATGAAAACGGAAAAAACGAAAAAAAACGTGAAAACATCGGAAAAAACAAAAAAAAATCTTAAAAATTATACCAAGTATGTATATATGTCATTTTCCAACATTCAGTAATCAAAAGTTCAAAACATATAGCATATGCGTTTATTAAGCACGAACAAAATAAAATCCGAACCCAATTTAAACTTAAACCAAACCCAACATGTTTTATACGCGTTTTTTCTGTTTTAAACACGTATAAAACACGTACAGACGTTTTTTTTCAAAAAAACGAGTTTTTTTCCTGTTTGCTACGACTTCAGATCGATACGTGTTTTTTTCAAAAATACGCCCGTTTTGGTAACTATGCTTGCAACCGAATCTCATTGTCCCAATATTTTGATAGAGACCATGTCTTGACGTTATAAACCCACTTGTAACCGAATCTCACTTTCTTAAAAACTGAATCTCACTGTCCCGGTATTTTGATAGAACTATCAAAATACTTTCTTACAAACCAAATCTCATTGTCCCGGCATTAAAATCTCACTGTTTGAAATCCCAAAATCATAAGGTTTTTTTATAGTGGGATTCTATTTTCGACAGTGAGATTCTAATACCAAGTTTTCAACAATTAGAATTGGTTTTTCGTAATGAGATTCTATATGAATCTCATTATTGAAAAACTCAATAATGAATCTCACTATCGAAAAACCCGAGGGAATCTCACTTTCAAAAAATCTGATAGTTGAATTTCACTATCCAAAAACTGAATCTTATTGTCAAAAATTCGACACAGAGATTCTATTAGGTTTTTGATAGTGAGATTCTATCAGGTTGTACGACATAGAGATTCTTATGCCAAGTTTTTCGATAGTGAGTATATGCGCGGAAAAAAGATGTGGGTCGTCTTTATTACGCACACGAATATTACAGAGCCGCAGACCCGGGGGCTTGGGGGTGGTGAGTCGGGTGGGGCGAAGATTTGATCAGGAGATTATGGGAGAGATCCTCTGGAAGGTCCCTTTGATCCGCGTCTCTGCGTTACTTCATGCGAGAACTCTGGAGGGGTTGCCCAGGACAGAGGTCTTTATAAGGTTTCAGGTTTCTTAAGAGGTCGAGGGTTTTGGCCTTGGCTTTTGTCCCTTTTGTGATTCGTGCTTTCTTGGCTAGGGGGCTTTCGACGTCGTTTGCTCGATCTTCGTGTCTCCCTCGGCTCTTGCTAGACCTCGACATCCTTGATCGTCGGTTCACGACATCGATCTTGCTTTTGATGTCGGCTTTGGCTTTGGTGTGGCTCTGGCTTTTGCAGCGCTTTGTCGCTTGCTCTTGAACGTAGATGGGAGACTTGCGGTGCTTTAGTTCTTCCGGACTTTGCGTCGTATCGGCTAGAACGTGGCGTTGCTTTCACTCATGTTCGTCGTAGTTTGTTGGCTTTGGCACGTGAGCTGCTTTGGCACGGGCTTTGCTGGTGCTTTGCTTCGGCTTTCTTGCTTTAGCTTTGGCTTGATCTTCTTCTTGAACAGCGATGGCTACATCTCCAAAGCTTCTTTATTCTTTTGGCTTCCTCCTTTTAGGGATGGAGCTTTGGCAACGACAGTTGTTGCATCGGCTTTGGCTTCTCTTCTCCTCTGGGCTTCTTTGGTATTTTCAGAGTCGAAGGCTTCTTTTTGAGACGGCAGGTGTAGCACAGATCTTAGTGCAATGGTTGTATCATCTATTTTTGTTGATGAAAACGGCAGGTGTAGCACCGATGTCCATGCGATAGTTGTAGTGTCGGCTTTTGTTGACAAAGACGGCTAATGTGGCACCGATCTTCGTGCGACAGTTGTAGCATCGGCTTTTATTAATAATGACAGCGTGTGTAGCATTGATCTTTGATCTTCTTCTTCGGCCTATACTTTTGGTGTCTTCGAAGTTGAAGATGTTTGGGGATGACGGGGTAACGTCGACTCTGAACCTTCTTTTCCAAGCTTTTTTCTTATTGCAAGGAGTCAAAGCTTTGTTGAAGACGACAGTGTAATGACCAGAAAATAAAAATAAAAATAAAAATAAAAATAAAAATAAAAAATAAATAAATAAAAATAAAAAACTGAACTAAAGAGAAAAACTAAAAAAAAATTTTAAACCAAAAGCCCACTACCCATCCCAACCCCAAACCCCCAACCCGTGACCCCACTCACCCATTCCCCTTTTTCCCTTTCTCTCTCTCTCTCTCTCTCTCTCTCTCTCTCTCTCTCTCTCTCTCTCTCTCTCTCTCTCTCTCTCTCTCTCTCTCTCTCTCTCTCTCTCTCTCTCTCTTCTCCCCCATCAACAGCCGCACGCGCCGCCCCTACCCGGCCACTGCCGCCCCTAGGCCCCTACCTAGCCCGTCGCCGCCCCTACCCGCCGTCGCCGGCCCCCTACCCTGCACCCGCCGCCCCTACCCACCGCCGCCGGCCCCCTACCCTGCACCGCCGCCCCTAGGTCCCCCCTACCCCGCCGACCACCGCCCTCCTCTCCCTTTAAAACCCTGGTCCACCCCTCCCCTCTCCCCCTTCCTCAGCCGACCCCCTTCACTCCCCTATCCGAACCCCTTCACTCCCCTATCCGAACCCCTTCTCCCCTATCTGAACATCTTTCTCCGTCCGACCCTTCTCTCCCCTCACTCTCTTGCTGCGTGTGTGACGCGCGACAGCCGGAGCATATCCGGTCGGAGAGGAGTAGCCGGTGCCGGAGAGGAGCAGCCGGCCGGAGCGAAGCACCGCAGTCGGAGCCGACGCTCTCCCCGATCAGGTCCGTCCCCACCTTCGTTTTCCCTGTTTTCCCTTGGTCCTGTTGAGACCAGCTCAACGACCCCCTTATTCCCCTAATTGCAGTAGCTGTCGTTGGCTCTTTGGCCGACGACATGGTAGCCCAATAAGAAGTCTACCACCCGACCACAATGGACCAGACCCCTGTATCCTCTTGCACTTGCTGCAACGGTCATCGGCGGCTTTGCCGCCGGTAGCCAGACACTAGGTCTGTACCCCGCTGGTTGTTTTCTTTTTCCTTGTGATCCGACCGAACACCCTATGACCATGTTGTTTGGGTCAGACCATCTATGGCCATCGTTTGCGGATGATGCCCCCATTATTACATCCATTTTTATGTGGCATGCGAATCATCGTGCTATGAATGGCGGTGGGCCGCTCAGCGACCCATATACGAAACCTTGCCGGTCCCGGAGTTCAACTAGGTGAGACGTAATGGCGGTCGTCAATCTGAGCTCAAGCTCGTGCGACTCGTTTTAATTATCGTAGTAACTGTGTTTTTGTACCTTAGCCAGATGATTTCTCGGGCAAATAACAAATCAAACCTCCAAACCTGGCCTAGACTTGACCTGATCTGTGTCACCATGGTCAAGATGCTGGAGACTCCTCAAAGCACGACAGCACGCTAGTAGCGGCATCGACGCAAATGCGATCGTTTAGGCATAATAGTATATATGAGCCGTAGTGCGATTCTTTGCATCGGCAACGCCGACTAACCATGACGCAACCCTTGGCACCCCGGTTTGCGTGCCAGTAGATCGGCATTCGATGATGCTATCTTTGGCACCTCGGTTTGCGTGCCAGTAGACCGGCGTCGATGACGCTACCTTTGGCATACCGTTTTGCGTACCAGTAAACCGGTATTCGATGACGCTACCTTTGGCGCATCGATTTGCATGCCAATAGACCGGCTTTTGTTGACGCATAAATTCTCGGCTCGGCCAATCAGACCTAAGCCGGTAATATTTTAAGTAGCACTTAATGACCATAGGCCGCTGGTATGTTTGGCAGTTGGTGAGCACGTGGACCGAGTCGGAGGCGGAGCAAAGGGCGCTTAGCAGCATCGGCCCGAGCACACTTTTCAGGTGACACTGCACAATGTTTAGCTAATTAATTATGCTATCATAGAAATTAAGGGTAGGTGTCCATAACGCTGCATGCGGGTCCCGCCGGACATTATCGCATGTGGTCGAGTGGACCCCGCTTTGCATGCGGAGTCGCGAGTCTAATGACGCATGCTTAATAATATAATTTAACAATAAAATTTCTGATTGCTTGGACACCGTAAGTAGGAATCCCCTTAATATTAAGAAGTAATAATTAAATAATAATTATCGGGCCCACTCTCCTGGAGTGTAGAGACCCGGGCACACGGGAATACGGGCAAGAGTAAATTTATTTTGATGCATGGGTTATGAGCATGGTGCGAATCCTGGGGTAAAACATCGAAATCACTTTATTATTATAAATTGTGTGATATTATATCCTGTGAAAGATTCAGACCCCGTGCGCGCAAGGGTCATGAACCACCCTGCGCGCACAGCTGAAGATCAGTAGGGTAGGGAGTCACGGGCAGGGGTTGTGGTAAAGCCAATAGGTGGTGCCCTCGACGAGGAATTGGCCTAGCAATCCTGTCCCGGGGTAGTTGAAGACCCTAAAGAAAGCAAGTTGGGCGGTAGAGTTCCACCATGAAAGACGGGAAACCCCTTATGATCATATGGGTGACTTTGCGCATGGTGTCAGAGTATGCGCGGCGAGAGAGTTGGCCCTCTACATCGAAATAAAATGCCCTATAGTAATGCCCGATTGGGGGCAGGATGAACAAAATATCTGGGGTTCACATTGTGTGTGTTTAATTTTATTAATTGTAAAATGGTACTCTCGATAACCTAGTGACAGTAGGAATTGTATGCAAATATAGAAACTGCATGGACACTTAGGACGTGATTGAAAACGTAGTTGGACAATTAGGGTAATCAGTAAACTGTTGACAAAATACTGGCGTCATTAATTACCTAGGCAGTTAGCTTGTCACTAGCCATTTATTTGGCTAATCTCCCAATTCATTTTGGGGGCTACTCATTCCCACGAGTAGGCTCTTCTGCAGGTTCGGAGACTCAGGGGTAGCCGCAGCACGGGACCAGCGGCGGAGTGAGGACGGTGGCAGAGTTTAGACTTCCGTATGTCGTGTAGCATTACTATTTCTTTCTGGCATTGTAATCGAACTAGGTTTGAGTTAGTGTATGTTATTAGTGGCAATGATCCAGCTGTAATCTTTTTGGGTAGGCCTCTCCTTAAGGCCCCAAGCCTAGGGTAGCTCACTATGAAAAATATAAGACATAAAATGACCTAATTGACTAGCCCCATAGATAGGACCTTTAAACCAGTGCCCGTGTGTTAGAGAGCGGGTGAGGCTACTCGGCTCGCCGTCAGAGGCTTGAGCCTCATGCTCCCTTAAGAGAGACTTCTGTCAGCATGTGGGGCACCAGCAGGCCGCACATGCTGAGAGGATAGCCCGGTTGAGGGTCGAGCGTGATCACCCCTCTGTCGATAAAATTGTATGTCTATATTTTCTTTGAAAATAAAAATATTTTCGTAAGTTTTAAAATATTCCTTCTGAGAGTAGAAATCCTGTGAGAAACCCTAATAGAAGTAGACAGTTGACTAAACCCTAAATCTCTTGGTTTTTTTCTCAATTCACACCCCAGGGATCGGTTCTGGATTTCTGGGGCGTGACAGCTGGTATCAGAGCCTAGGGATATGTTCCTAGGAGTAGTTTCTAGTTAGGTCTAGAGTCTTATTAGGAGGTTAGCATTAGACTAATCCATTTTCATTTCAGATGGCGGGTACCAGAAGTGGTAATGGTGCTAACAACAGAGCAGGGTCGTCTGCTGGGCCAGACAGCGCGGCGATGATGATGAAGATGCTCCAGGGGATGGCCGCCATGGTCCAGCAGCAACAGGCTGCTGTTGCCCAGCAGCAGACAGCTGCTCAGCAGCAGGCCGAGCTAGCTCAGACTGCCCTTGCCCAGGCCCAGGCTCGTCAGCAGGCCGAGGGCGAGCGGCAGGGGAAGTTGCTGAAGGACTTCAAGGCGATGGGACCATCGAGCTTCAGGGGTGAGCCAGACCCCTTGGAGGCCGATCGATGGTTCCAGCAGACGGAGAAGATATTGAACACGTTGGGCATCACCGGCGATAAGAGAGTCACCTTCGCCTCCTACCAGTTCGAGGCGGAGGCAGACTTCTGGTGGCAGACAGTTCAGCACACCCTAGCAGCAGATCGAGGAGCGATCACTTGGCCAGAGTTCGAGGAGATCTTTCGGAAGAAGTTCTTTCCGGTTACTGTGCAGAACCGGATGGAGATGGAGTTTCTGGCGCTCTACCAGGGGTCTCGTACTGTGTCATAGTATGAGGCCAAATTCTCAGAGCTTGCGAGGTATATATGCTCCTCACCAGGTGGCGACCGATGGCAGGAGGGCTATGCGCTTTGAGCATGGCTTGAACCCGACGATCAGAGGTAGGGTTGCTGCCTTCTTGGGGCAATCCTATGAGGAGTTGGTCAACCGGTCCCTAGCAGTGGAGCAGGAGCTGAAGGAGTCCCGTGCTATCTTGGAGAAGTGGGGTAATGGCAGTCGCCATGGCCCACTGGCACAGAAGAGGTTCAGACCCACGGAGGTTCGACCTCCGCCTCGCCAGCCTCAGTATTTCCATGGTCCTCCAGTTCCTAGACCCCAGAGGCGTGGCTGTTTTCAGTGCGGCTCGCTTGAGCATCTGAAGTGGAGCTGCCCACAGCTCCGTCGACAACCGCTTCTACCAGCTCCACCTCTCAGGCCTGCACTGCCGTCACCACCTGTGCAGTAGCAGAGGCCCCCGTAGAGAGTTCAGCAGCAGCGTCCTCCCCAGCCATAGTAGAGGCCTCTCCCCCGTTAGGGCGGAGGAGACAATCAGGCCCAGGGCAGGGCATACTTGTTGGTTGGTCAAGACCCAGAGGCTTCTGTGGGAGCGATCGAAGGTAACCCTGAACTTCGTAGTTCAATTCTTAGTTGTAGCTGCCTTACTGCTCTTGATTATTTGAGGCTTGTTAGGATTAGTTTTGGTCATAGCTAGCTTAGCCCCTTACGTTCTTTCGGTATTATTAGGCACCCTTCCCGTCTTCTCGACCCTGGCCCACGTTCTTTTCGACAGTGGGTCCACGCACTCCTATATTGTCTCTAGTTTTGTCAAACTTTGGGACTGGAGTCGGTTCCATTGGGTCACACTTGTCGGTGTTTTCACCGCTCGGGGTGAGTACCGATGTGGACCGGGTCTGCCGAGACTGCATCATTCTTGTTGGAGACAGGGCGCTCTCAGCCGACCTTATTATCTTAGACTTGGGAGGAGTGGACGTGTTGCTCGGGATGGACTGGATGTCAGCTTACCACGTCACCCTCGACTGCTTCTCGAGGAAGGTCACCTTCTCACCTCCGGGGAGCGATGTCTTCTACTTTATGGAAGACAAGCAGAAGGTTCTGTGCCCGGTACTGCTGCAGCAGATCTCCCTCAGCCTACTGGCACAGCTACCGAGTAGGGATCGAGATGGGAACCCAGTAGTACTCCCGCCGATGGTTCATGAGTTCCCAGACGTCTTTCCAGATGAGTTCCCAAGCTTACCTCCACCTCGGGAGGTCAAGTTTGCTATAGATCTGGTACCGGGAGCAGCACCGGTCTCGATTGCTCTATACCGGATGGCTCCTGCTGAGTTGAAGGAGTTGAAGACTCAGTTGGAGGAGTTGCTTGACCGAGGTTTCATTCGTCCTAGCACATCTCCTTGGGAAGCCCCGGTCCTCTTTGCTTAGAAGAAGGATGGGACGAAAAGGCTTTGCATCGATTATCGCAAGCTGAATAGCCTTACGGTAAAGAACAAGTACCCGTTGTCGCAGATAGAGGATCTGTTTGATCAGCTGAAGGGTGCTTGTTGCTTCTCGAAGATTGATCTGAGGACTGGATATCATCAGCTGGCTGTGAGAGCAGAGGATATTCCAAAGACATCGTTTCGGACGCGATATGGGCACTATGAGTTCTTAGTTATGCACTTCGGTCTGACGAACGCTCCTGCAACATTTATGGATCTGATGAACCGCGTCTTCAGTATGTTCCTGGACAGATTTGTGGTGGTATTTGTGGACGATGTCCTCATTTACTCCAAGACGGAGGAAGATCATCGGGAGCACCTGAGCGCAGTATTACAGACCCTCAGAGATCACCAACTGTATGCCAAGCTCAGTAAGTGTGAGTTCTGGATGCAGGAGGTGAAGTTCCTCGGATACATTGTCTCAAAGGAAGGTATCTCGGTAGATCCAGCGAAGATAGAGGCCGTTATGGATTGGGAGCAGCCGAGGAATGTTTTCGAGATCAGGAGTTTCTTAGGGCTAGCAGGCTACTACCAATGCTTTGTGGAGGGATTCTCGCGTCTGGCTGCACCTCTCACCTGTCTGACTAAAAAGGGTGTTAAATTCGAGTGGTCGGAAGATTGTAAGAAGCGGCGTCTCACTTCGGCCCCAGTACTGACAATTCCACCTAGCGGGAAGGGCTATGTGGTCTTCACTGATGCCTCGCTGATGGGGCTTGGAGCAGTTCTGATGCAAGATGGCAGAGTGGTCGCATACGCCTCGAGACAGCTAAAGAATCACGAGAAGAATTATCCCACCCATGATCTGAAGTTGGCAGCAGTGGTCTTCGCCTTGAAGATCTGGAGGCATTACTTGTACGGTGAGGAGTTTGAGATATATTGCGATCACAAGAGCCTGCGGTACATCGCGAGTCAGAAAGATCTGAACATGCAGCAGAGGAGGTGGATCGAAGTCCTGAAGGACTTCAACTATTCACTCTTTTACCATCCTGGTAAAGCGAATGTTATTGCTGATGCCCTGAGCCGGAAGTCCCGTAGCCAGCTTGCTAGACTGTTGACAGATCGACATGACTTTTTGGCTACGATAGAAGGTTTTGATTTGTGGGTTCGGTGGGAGCCTTCTCGTACCATGTTGCGCACCATACGAGTACAACCCAGCCTACTTTAGAAGGTGATTGCAGCACAGAGGTTGGATTTAGAGCTGGAGGAGATGAGGGCACGGTGCGATAGTGGGGAGTCTGTTCCAGACTGGTCAGTTGATGCTGATGGAGGTCTGAGATTCCAGAGGAGGTTATGCCTTCCCACTGATGAGGAGGTTCGAGAGGAGGTGCTATTAGAGGTGCATCAATCTAGATTCTCGGTGCACCCCGGCAGCACCAAGATATAACACGACTTGCGGAGGCAGTTCTGGTGGAAGGGCATGAAGCGGGATGTGGTCGCCTTCGTGTCCAGATGTTTGACTTGTCAGCAAGTCAAGGCTGAGCACTAGAGACCGGCTGGATTGCTGCAGCCACTCCCAGTAGCTGAGTGGAAATGGGAGCATATTACGATGGACTTTGTTTCGGGATTACCTTTGACCCGGAACAGGTATGACTCAGTTTGGGTGATCGTGGACAGACTGACGAAGTCGGCGCAATTTCTTCCCGTGCGGACGACGATGACATCCATCGACAGGGCAAAGCTGTACATGAGGGAGATTGTTAGACTGCACGGAGTTTCAATTTCCATCGTCTCAGATTGGGATCCTCGGTTCGTTTCTCACTTTTGGGAGAGCCTACAGACAGCCTTGGGGACTGAGCTCAGTTTTAGCACAGCCTTCCACCCTCAGACAGATGGCCAGTCCGAGAGGACGATTCAGAATATGGAGGATATGTTGCGGGCATGTTCTGTGGATTTTGGAGGCAGTTGGGAGGAGCATCTACCACTTGTGGAGTTCGCCTATAACAATAGCCACCAAGCCAGCATAGGCATGGCCCCCTATGAGGCCTTGTACGGGAGGCCGTGACGGTCACCTCTTTATTGGGCAGAGGTAGGAGAGCGGAGCCTTTTGGGACCGGAGCTCGTGCAGGAAACGACGGAGAAGATTCAGCTGATCAGGGAGCGACTTCGAGCAGCGCAGAGTCGATAGAAGAGCTATGCAGATGTGCGTCGACGCCCGCTCGAGTTCACCGTTGGAGACCATGTCTTCTTGAAGGTTTCCCCTCGTCGAGGCATCACAAGGTTTGGGAAGAAAGGGAAGTTGGCTCCGAGATTCATCGGCCCCTTCGAGATCTTGGAGAGAGTTGGTGAGGTAGCATATCGGCTGGCGCTGCCCCCACAGCTCTCGAGCGTCCACAGTGTCTTTCATGTGTCGATGCTACGGAGGTACGAGCCGAACCCGTCCCACGTGCTGGATTGGCAAGACCTGGCCCTCAGCTCAGATGCATCCTACGAGGAGCGGCCGATCAGGATTCTGGCTAGCGAGGATCGAGTGCTTCGCACGAAGACCATCCCCATGGTGAAAGTGCAGTGGCAGCACTGCAGAGAGGAGGAAGCTACTTGGGAGCATGAGTCCGCGAAGCGATCCCTGTACCCATCTTTGTTTGATGACTAGTGTTATTTAATTTTCGGGACGAAAATTCTATTAAGGTGGGTAGGATGTAATGACCAGAAAAAAAATAAAAATAATAATAAATAATAATAATAAATAAATAAATAAATAAAAATAAAAAACTGAACTAAAGAGAAAAACTAAAAAAAAAAATTAAAACCAAAAGCCCACTACCCATCCCAACCCCCAACTCGTGACCCCACTCACCCATTCCCCTTTCTCTTTCTCTCTCTCTCTCTCTCTCTCTCTCTCTCTCTCTCTCTCTCTCTCTCTCTTCTCCCCCATCAACTGCCGCCCGAGCCTCCCCCTACCCTGCCAGCCCCCCTGCACGCGCCGCCCCTACCCGACCGCTGCCGCCCCTAGGCCCCTACCTAGCCCGTCGCCGCCCTAGCCCGCCGTCGCCGGCCCCCTACCCTGCACCCGCCGCCCCTACCCGCCGTCGCCGGCCCCCTACCCTGCACCGCCGCCCCTAGGTCCCCCCTACCCCACCGGTCGCCGCCCTCCTCTCCCTTTAAAACCCTGGTCCACTCCTCCCCTCTCCCCCTTCCTCAGCCCGACCCCCTTCACTCCCCTATCCGAACCCCTTCACTCCCCTATCCGAACCTCTTCCCCCGTTCGACCCTTCTCTCCCCTCACTCTCTTGCTAGTGTGTGGCGCGCGGCAGCCGGAGCATAGCCGGCCGGAGAGGAGTAGCCGGTGCCGGAGAGGAGCAGCCGGCCGGAGCGAAGCACCGCACTCGGAGCCGACGCTCTCCCCGATCAGGTCCGTCCCCACCTTCGTTTTCCCTGTTTTCCCTTGGTCCTGTTGAGACCAGCTCAACGACCCCCTTATTCCCCTAATTGCAGTAGCTGTCGTTGGCTCTTTGGCCGACGACAGGGTAGCCCAATAAGAAGTCTACCACCCGACCACAATGGACCAGACCCCTGTATCCTCTTGCACTTGTTGCAACGGTCGTCGGCGGCTTTGCCGCCGGTAGTCAGACACTAGGTCTGTACCCCGTTGGCTGTTTTCTTTTTCCTTGTGATCTGACCGAACACCCTATGACCATGTTGTTTGGGTCAGACCATCTATGGCCATCGTTTGCGGATGATGCCCCCATTATTACATCCATTTTTATGTGGCATGCGAATCATCGTGCTATGAATGGCGGTGGGCCGCTCAGCGACCCATATACGAAACCTTGCCGGTCCCGGAGTTCAACTAGGTGAGACGTAATGGCGGTCGTCAATCCGAGCTCAGGCTCGTGCGACTCGTTTTAATTATCGTAGTAACTATGTTTTTGTACCTTAGCCAGATGATTTCTCGGGCAAATAACAAATCAAACCTCTAAACCTGGCCTAGACTTGACCTGATCTGTGTCACCATGGTCAAGATGCTGGAGACTCCTCAAAGCATGACAGCACGCTAGTAGCGGCATCGACGCAAATGCGATCGTTTAGGCATAATAGTATATATGAGCCGTAGTGTGATTCTTTGCATCGGCAACGCCGACTAACCATGACGCAACCCTTGGCACCCCGGTTTGCATGCCAGTAGACCGGCGTCCGATGACGCTATCTTTGGCACCTCGGTTTGTGTGCCAGTAGACCGGCATCGATGACGCTACCTTTGGCATACCGTTTTGTGTACCAGTAAACCGATGTTCGATGACGCTACCTTTGGCGCATCGATTTGCATGCCAGAAGACCGGCTTCCTATGATGCATAAATTCTCGGCTCGGCCAATCAGACCTAAGCCGGTAATATTTTAAGTAGCACTTAATGACCATAGGCCGCTGGTATATTTGGCAGTTGGTGAGCACTTGGACCGAGTCGGAGGCGGAGCAGAGGGCGCTTAGCAGCATTGGCCCGAGCACACTTTCCAGGTGACACTGCACGCTGTTTAGCTAATTAATTATACTATTATAGAAATTAAGGGTAGGTGTCCATAACGCTGCATGCGGGTCCCGCCGGACATCGTCGCATGTGGTCGAGTGGACCCCGCCTTGCATGCGGAGTCGCGAGTCCGGCGACGCATGCTTAATAATATAATTTAACAATAAAATTTATGATTGCTTGGACACCGTAAGTAGGAATCCCCTTAATATTAAGAAGTAATAATTAAATAATAATTATCGGGCCCACTCTCCTGTATGGAGTGTAGAGACCCGGGAACACGGGAATACGGGCGAGAGTAAATTTATTTTGATGCATGGGTTGTGAGCGCGGTGCGAATCCCGGGGTAAAACATCGAAATCACTTTATTATTATAAATTGTGTGATATTATATCCTGTGAAAGATTCAGACCCCGTGCGCGCAAGGGCCGTGAACCACCCTGCGCGCACAGCCGAAGATCAGTAGGCTAGGGAGTCACGGGCAGGGGTTGTGGTAAAGCCAATAGGTGGTGCCCTCGACGAGGGATTGGCCTAGCAATCCTGTCCCGGGGTAGTTGAACACCCTAAAGAAAGCAAGTTGGGCGGTAGAGCTCCACCGTGAAAGACGGGAAACCCCTTATGATCATATGGGTGACTTTGCGCATGGTGTCGGAGTATGCGCGGCGAGATAGTTGGCCCTCTACATCAAAATAAAAGACCCTATAGTAATGCCCGACCGGGGGCAGGATGAACGAAATATCTGGGGTTCACATTGTGTGTGTTTAATTTTATTAATTGTAAAATGGTACTCTCGATAACCTAGTTGTGAGCGCGGAAAAAGATTCGGGTCGTCTTTATTGCGGGTCACACGAGATTACAAATTTTTGATCAGGAGATTGTGGGAGAGATCCTCTGGAGGGTCCCTTTGATCCGCGTCTCCACGTGGTATTCGTGCGAGAGCTCTGAAGGGGTTGCCCAGGACAGAGGTCTTTACAGGGTGAGGGTTTTTGAGAGGCTAAGGAGTTTCCGCCGTTGATTTTGTCCCGTCCGTGCTTCGCGCTTTCTCGGCTAGGGAGGCTTTGGGCTTCGTTCCTCGGTCTTCGTGTCTTCCTCGATCCTTGCTCGACCTCGGCGTCCTTGATCGTCGGTTCGCGGCGTCGATCGTGTTTTTGGCGTCAGCTTTGGCTTTAGCTTTCGGCTTTGGCGTGGCTCTGGCTTTTGCTTTGCTTTGGCGCTTGCACTTGAACGTAGACGGGTAGAGACTTGCGATGCTTTAGTTCTTCCGGACTTCGTGTCGTATCGGCTAGAACGTGCGGTGCTTTGCTTGTGACCGTCGTAGTTGCTTGGCTTTGGCACGTGCGTTGCTTTAGCGCGGGCTTTACCGGTGCGTTTGCTTTGGCTTCTTGCGTTGGCTTTGACTTTAGCTTTGACTCGATCTTCTTCTCGAACGGCGATGGCTACTTCTTCAAGGCTTCTTTATTCTTCCGGCTTCCTCGACGGTTGTGACGTCGGCTGGTTTCTTCTCCGGGCGTATTTGGCTTGATCAGAGTTGAAGGCTTCTTGTGGAGATTGTGGGTATAACACCGATCTCTATGCGACGGTTGTAGCGTCGGCTTTTGTTGATGAAGATGGCGGGGGTAGCACCGATCTCCGCACGACGGTTGTAGCGTCGGCTTTTGTTGATGAAGATGGCGGGGGTAGCACCGATCTCCGCACGACGGTTGTAGCGTCGGCTTTTGTTGATGAAGATGGCGGGGGTAGCACCGATCTCCGCACGACGGTTGTAGCGTCGGCTTTGTTGGTGAAGACGGCGGGGGTAGCACCGATCTCTGCACGACGATTGTAGCGTCGCCTTTTGTTGATGAAGATGGCGGGGGTAGCACCGATCTCTGTACGACGGTTATAGCGTCGGCTTTTGTTGACGAAGACGGCAGGGGTAGCACCGGCTTCAGGCCTTCTTCTCCAAGCTTTCTTCTTCGTGCGAGGAGTCGACGCCTTTGTTGAAGACGACGAGTGTTGTCGGCTTCGATCTTCTGCTCCGGCCTTTGCTTATGGCTTCTTCGGAGTTGATGAAGATCGTTGGAGAAGTCGGGATGACGACGACTCCGGGTCTTCTTCTCCAAGCTTTCTTCTTCGTGCGAGGAGTCGAAGCTTTGATCTTCGAGTGCAAGGTCTTCACGTTGATAAGGACTTGAAGGGCCAAGGATTCCCGTAGGACGTGCTTGCCGTGCCTCGTGAAGCCTTCGGTCTTCAAGCGTTGGAGCTCGTCTTTGCAGAGCCTTTTCCTCTTCAGCTTTCGACCCTTGATGCCTTCCCCCACCCCCTCTATTTATAGGCAAAGGGGGGAGGTTGGGAGAGATATGGCTGAAATCTTTTTGTTTCCTCCAATATCTCCCCCCATAACCATCAAGATATTGTTCCCTTATTTGGGGAAACAAACTTGATCCCCTCCTTTTTAGGTGGGGTGGTTATGGGCTAGATGTGACTCGATCTTCAAGGATCGAGTTGTTATTTTTGTTGCACTTTTGGATCGGATGGCGACACAACGTCATCTTGTCCGTTGGATCGAGGGATCGTCGCGGATCTACGGTTGTGTAGACATCCACGCCACCTCCCCCCGCGTCAAGGCGGTTTTGATTTTTTTTTTCTTTTTTTTTTCTTTTCTTTTTCTTCTTCTTTTTTTTTCTTTCTCTTTTTCCCTTTCTTTTAGGGCCGGCCCCACCTCTCCATGAGGAGGGGGGCACGATTTTCAAGAGGGGGGGGCCGATGGGCCCCCTTTTTGGGTTCGGGTAGCGGGTCCAGTGGGACCCGTTTGCTTTGAGCCAGGCCCTTTTTATGAACGGGCCATTGTGCGCGAACTGAGTTCGCATGCGGGCCGTTGTGTGCGGGCCGAGTTTCGCATGCGGGCCGTTGTGTGCGGGCCGAGTTTTGCATGCGGGCCGTTGTGTGTGGGCCGAGTTCGCATGCGGGCCGTTGTGTGCGGGCCAGGTTTCGCATGCGGGCCGTTGTGTGCGGGCCAGGTTTCGCATGCGAGCCGTTGTGTGCGGGCCGGGTTTCGCATGCGGGCCGTTGTGTGTGGGCCTGGTTTCGCATGCGGGCCGGGTCTAATTCGTGGGCTAATTTCGGTGCCCACAAATGCCCCCTCAAGGTCAAGTGCGCCCGCGGGAAACGCGTAGCAATTGGCCTTGATCACGTATTTATGCGGAATTTAGGTCTTTATGGGGACCCCCGCCTTTTTGTTTTCCCTCATCGTTGCTACCGCGGAAGATGAAGGGCGCTGGCAGCCTGGAGTTGAAGACTTCTTCTATGGTTTCGATCGCCCTTATTGTCGCGGACTTCCTTTGCTTTGAGAATGGCGCGAACGTTGATGACGGCCGCTGCGCGGAGTCCCAGGGCAGCAAGGCGACGGGAGCGCGAGGACGGCCGCGATGCGCATTGGCGGAGGGTTGTTGCCCTTCTTTGGTGCTGGAGCGCAATGGTGGAGGCCGATTGTCGCGGCCGATGGTGATGACGAAGCGGATGACGCATCGAGCGGAGGAGGCAGAGTGGCTGAAGACGCCGTAGGTTCGTTCCTTCCTCTTCCTACTCCTTTTCTTCTTCCTTTTTTTTTTTTTGCTATGCAACGGTGGTTGCATCGGATCGGGATGCACTTCGGATATAGACCCCTAGATTATGGGATAGGAGATTTACCCTATCTCTATCCCAATAACCGATTATGCCTATTTATAGGGGCTTCAATGAAAAGTAGATTACACTTTTTTTTTTCTTTTTTCTTTTTTTTCTTCTTCTTCTTCGTCTCTGCCGTCGGGCTCGGGAGAGTAGTAGCAGCGGCAGCGGCGCGGGGCGCGGCGTGCACGGGCCGTGGCCGGCGTGGCAGGGCGCGGCGCGCGCGGGGGGCGGCAGCAGCAGCGGCAGCTGCGGCGCGGGCCGGGGCTGTAGCGGCCGGGCGTGGGGAGCGGTGGCCGGCTTGGGCGCGGGGCTCAGGTGGAGCAGCAGCATAGCAGCGGCGGTGGCACGTGTGCGGGGCGCGGGGGCCGGCGCAGCAGTGGCAGTGGCGTCGGTGCGGCGCGCGCGCGGGGCGCGGGTGACGGCAGCAGCAGCGGCAGCGGCAGCGGCGGCGGCCCGGCGAGGCAGGCGGGCCGGTGGCCGGCGTGGGTCGCGGCAGCAGCGGCGGCCCGGCGCGGCAGGCGGGCGTGGGCCGAGGCCGGCACGGGGGCGGCAGCAGCAGCGGCAGCGGCGGCGCGGGGTCTTCGAAGGCCACAGCCCCGTTTGGGGGCTGCGATCTTTGAAGGAAGAAAAGGGGCCTGCGGGCCCCCCCCCCCCCTCTGGTTTCAACTCATAAGGGGCTGTGGCCCCCACTTTTTTTTTTTTTTTGGTCTTCTCTGGTTCGGTGAACAGTAGCAACGACGCCTGCGGGCTCGGCTGCAACCGACAGGCAGAGCTGGCTGGCTTGGTGGCGGGGTCTCCTTCCCCCTTTCTCTTTCTTTGTTTCTCTGTTTTTTTTTTTTTTATTATTATTTTTTTTTTTACATGCAAAGAAAGGGACGTCGCGACCCCCTGTGTGCGATGGGGTCGCGAGCCTCGTCGCATGCAGTGGGGCCGCCGGTTTTTTTTTTTTTTTTCTTTCTTCTTCACCATGAGTTGCGTGGGCTCGGGCTACAGCAACGGGCACGGGCTGTGGTGGCCAGCTCGAGTTCCGGCGAGCGCGTGTGGAGCGACGGGCTGACGTGGGGTGGCACGTCGGCGCAGAGGCGGCCGGTGGTGTCAGGCGATCGGGCCGGGCACGAGGCGAGCGAGCGCAGGAGGCGCAGCGGCGGCCTGCGGCGGCCTGCGGCTTCGGGCGCCTGAGCACGGAGGCCAGGCGGCGCGCGGGCGGTGCGGAGGCCAGGCAGCGCGCGGGGCGCGAAGGCCAAGCGGGCACGGGCCTGGGTGCAGGCGTGGGATGCAACAGCGACGGCCAGGTGGTGCGGAGGCCAAGCGGCGCGGGAGGGCGCAGGCCGGAGGAGGGGCTGCGGGGTGCGGAGGTGGGCTCGGCCGGGGGCTGCGGGTGCGGCCGGCGCGCGAGCCGGAGACGGGGCGTGGCCGGGGGCTGCGGTGTGCGGCCGGCGCGCGAGCCGGAGACGGGGCGCGGCCTGGAGGCGGGCTTGGTCAGAGGCGCGGGCGCAGTGCGCAGGACGCGGGGGCCGGAGGCGGGCTCGGCCGGAGGCGCGGGCGCAGTGCGCAGGGCGCTGGGGTCGGAGGCGGGCTCGGCCGGGGCTGCGGGCGCAGCGCGCAGGGCGCGAGGCCGAACGGCGTAGGTGCCGACTTGGCAGAGGCGGCAGTTGCGCAGGTTGAAGACCACAGCCTCTATTTTGGGGGCTGTGGGTTTTAAGAGAGAATGGGGCTGTGACCCTTTGGGTTTGTGGATTTTGAAGGAAGGAGGGGGTTGCCGACCCCTCTTTGGTCTCGGGTTTTTCATGGGGCTGTGGTCCCCTTTGGGGCTGCAGCTTCAGCTCCGTTTTTTTTTTTTTCCAGACTTCTGGACTTGCACTGCCCTTTTCTTCTGGAATTAACCTCGCATCTTGATTTGACTTGCACTTTTCGTCTCCTTGTAGGACTCATCCCTTCGAGTGCTTTTCGAAGGCCGACGGGACCGTTGAGGTCTACCGCGAGAGTAGAGCAACTGGCAAGGTTGCACCTGGGCAGGCTGGGCGAGACGGGCTAGATGTTCCTCTGGACTTTGGAGATAACTTTTTCTGGTGGTGATGTCAGCTTGGAGGACATCGAGATGGGTGTTCTGGAGTTCAACGAGGAGGAAGACGAAGCCACTAGCATTGACAATGAGCAACCTGTCTTGGTCGTCCTTTGCTTGCCGATCTTGACCATGGTGACTGCTCCAACGGTCTTTTTGGCTTCGCGGAGATAACGGAGGATGCGGTCTCTCACGGGAGTACGCATCTTCGTTTCCCTTTTGCGCAACCCTTCTGCCGCCGTTATGAGAGCTTTCCGACTTCTGGATGGATCGTCGATGCGGTCTCCCAAGGGAGTACGCATCTTTGTTTCCCTTTTGTGCGAGTCTTCTACCGCCGTACTTTGAAGCAGGAAGCGTGTGTCGAAGTTGGACGAGCTCATTCTCACCGATGAGGGATCTTCACGGTAGATTGTTCGACCGAGTCCGGAGTTGCCATTTAGAAGTCAGTCCCAACGGATGTTTTGGTCGCAGCTTCTTTGTCAGTTCTTGTGACGTCTTTGACAGCCGTCACGGCGATGGTCCTGGAGGCGGTTTCCGTGCTTGGGTCTTCAGGACAGGATCGTGCCTTATCTCAGCACTCAGAGACTTACCAGCGAAAGTGTAGATCGCAGAGTCTTCTTTCGAAGCTTCTTTTGGAGAGTTGTGCTGGAAGTTTATCCAGACGACACTTGCACCCTTCCAAGAGGAGGGTCTTGACGCTTTGAGTAACTGGTGGGTTTCCTGGTGGATGGCTCCTTGTTTGAGGAGCATATGTGCACCCTTTTGGCGGACAGCTAGGCTCATTGCTTGCAACGGGCTTCACTAGAGGAGGACGTTTCCTTGGCGTTTGGCAAAGGCCGAGGAAAAGGAACGTCGACTGGAGGGGCTTCACACGTTTGCTACTGCAGACTTGGTTCGGGTGCAGAAGAAAATGGAGGCCGCTCGTGCGTCGCTTTAGGAATCGGAGTCCTGTTTGGGGAAAGCTCGAGCGGCCGAGAAGACTTTCAGAGCGAACCTCGCGAAGCAGCGTACAGAGCTTGCGACGCGTTGAGCTGGTAGGGTGATCAAGAAGGCTTCTGGAGCGAACCTTGCGAAGCAGCGTGCAGAGCTGGCGACGCGTTGGAAGCTGATGGCTCCTCTACCCCTGGAGTTGCAGCGCGTGTAAGCTGTGGGATGCGAGCCGCTTCGGCACTTCAAGGACTTTGACTTGCTATTCATGTGTTGCTTCAGATGCTGGAGTCCCGTTTGGAGAAAGCTCGAGCAACCGAGAAGACTTTTGCAACGGAGCTTGCAAAGCAGCGGGAGAAGCTTACGAACCACCGAGAGCTGGTGGTTTCTCGCCTTTCGGAATTGCACCGCGTGGGTGCCTCGAGAGATGAGCTATGGCAGTGCTGGAAGCTGGTGGTTTGACAGAGGCTGACGGCTTCTCGTCCCACGGAGTTGGACTTGCGTCTTTTCTGGGCTTATTTTTCTGGAATGGTGGTTTACTTTTTTTTTGTTTGGACTGAACCTTTACAGGCTGCCTACGTACCCTACTGAGAGGGATCAAGTCACACGTAGTTCCTTTATTACCCTTTTTTTTCTTTTTTTTCTTTTTTTTTTTTTTTGGGCAAGGGGGGTAACCTTGCACTAGGCAAAGTACCTTTTGAGGGACTTGCCACTGGTAGGCAGAGTCGCTGCTGGTTCGCAGTTGTCATCCGCCTTCTTCGCTTCAATGTAGTTAGAAGTGAAGATCTTCTTGCCTGGAGTTTTGGTGATTGCTGGAGTTTGACTAGAGTCAATGTCTCGGTGGTTTAGAAGACTTTGTTCGTCGCTTTTGGAGAGACGAGCTTGAGTCTTTGTCAGGCGATATGGTATCGCAACTGAGGGTAATGAACTCATATGCTCTGTGCTTTCTTTGTTGCAGCTGGATTTTAACATCAGCTCGATGGAGTTTTGCCCCCGAGTGTTTCCTAGCTTGATTGCGAGTTGCTCGGAGTTGGTGTACTCGGAAGACTCGGTTGAGCTCGAGACATGCAACAGACCATGTAACGGTAGTGCCATCTCTTGCAAAGTGATGAAGTTGGCCTCGGAGAATGGTGACGCTGGTTCTTTTGCTGGAGTGGAAGGTGATCGTCCTGGCTTGCGAAGCCATTGAGATTCGAGTCGCAGGACTGAAGCAGCTTGAGCAAGCAATGAAACATGTGGCATTGAGCTTGATTTGGAGTTGAGGTGAATTTTCTGTCTCGATGCTGATGCTTCTTTATCTTTGTGCACCGTTTGGCTGGAGAATGTCGCTAGTTTTGCAAGTGGAGTGGTTTTGTCCCTCGCAGCTGCTTTGACTTTCTGGGCTCGTGGAGCTTTTGCTGGAGGAACTTCTGCAACAGGGTCTTCGGCCTGGTGGCACTCGACGTCAGCAAGGTGTGATTCAGCCTCGTTGCAGTGCTTGCCGTTGGCGACGATGGTTCTCCCCATGCTTTCGATGTTGGTGCCGCTTTCTTCATTGAGCACTTGGTGAACTTCCCTCATGCAACAAGAGACCTTGAGGTTTTGATCAACTTCAAGTAAGCGGCTGGGGAAAAACTCCTGGAGTGTCGCCAGCTCTGGGCATGTTTGCTGGAGAAGATTTTTCGAACTTACTGGAGGTACTTTGGACGTCTTTCTTTCTGGAGCTTCACTCTTTTCCTTAAAGGTCTTTCTTTTGGGGAGTTTTGTTGTCGCCCGATCTTTCTCGTGGTTGGCCAGACGTGCTATCCTGTAGCTTGATCGTCGTGGTCTTCTCCTTCGAGGCGCCATAGCCCATGCATTTTCATCAGTAAGATCTTCTTCGTCAGGGTGAAGAATTGGTGCCGTGACCGAAGGCTCTTCTTTGATCGGAAGGACTTGCTCTTTTGGAGGCTTTACTGATTCATCTTCTGATCCCCAGCCGGTTGGCTTGATTTCTTTCATTGGGATCGAAGGAGGTTTGGAGTAGAAGATATAGAAGTCGAACTTACCTGATGGCTGGCCTAGCAGGCTGACTTCAGGGTCTCTTTGTTCGTTTCTTACTTTGAGCACATGCTGGGATGTAGCTTTGTTTGGAAGAGGGAGTGTTTGCGCGAGAGGCAGTTGCCCCCAAGGCAGTGAGGATTTGGCCCTGGGTACTGCAGGAGCATACCGTCATCGTCTTCTTGGAGCTGGTTTCGCCATCGATCTTTGACAGACGATGCGTAGCCTTGCTGAAGTGCGTTGTGGAGCGGTCAGTGCTGGCGGAAAGGAATCGAAGGTGATTGACGTCATATTTGACTCGACGATATCACTAGAGTCGATCTCGATCATCCCTTGCTTGGCGAGTGTCATGATCTTATCTTTGAAGACAAAGCACTTCTCGATGGGATGGCTGACCATCCGGTGGTACTTGCAGAAGAGCGGATCGTTGACTCGATGTGCTTGTTCCGGCCTTTTTGGTGGCGGAAGTTCGATCATATTTTCTTGCATCAACTGATCAAACATGGAGGAAACTTCCGAGTCTGGGAAGGGATACTCCTTAGCTTCAAGCTCCTCGAGGGTCATCCTTGGTGGCCGTTGAGGCTGAGGAGGTGGTATGGCGGCTCCTTTGCCTTTGTCCAGCTTGCCACCGATCTTGAGTGGTTTGGAAGTCGAAGCGAGGTCGGTGACATTAACTTGCTTTGATGCCGCCGGTTCGTCCTCCTCTTCCACCTTCTGGAAGGCTATGGCCTTTGAGTCCCCGCGATTTGCTAAGCTGAGCTCCATGTCGTGGGCTCGAGTCGCCAGTTCTTCGAAGGACCGAGGCTTGATCCCTTTGAGGATGTAGAGCAAGCCCCAGTGCATGCCTTGGGTGCACAACTCAATAGCCGAGTCTTCAGACAAGCGATCTCGCGAGTTTAGCGCAAGGTTTCTCCAACGATCAATGTAGTCGATCACCGGCTCATCCTTCCTTTGCTTGGTAGTAGTAAGCTCGGTCATGCTGACGATGCGCCGAGTACTGTAGAAGCGGTTGAGGAACTCCCTCTCCATTTGATCCCAGCTGTCAATGGATCCTGGAGGAAGATCAACATACCAGTCAAAAGCATTACCTTTGAGGGTGCGAACGAACTGCTTCACCATCGCGTCGTCGTATGTGCCGGCGTTGTTGCAAGTTTCGACAAAGTGGGCAATGTGTTGCCTTGGATTTCCCTTCCCGTCGAAGTGCTGGAACTTTGGTGGCTGGAACCCGGTAGGGAAGCGCAGCTGTTGGATCCTTGTGGTGTAAGGCTTTGAATATGCCGCCGTAATAGGAGGTAGGCTGCTGCCGTGGGAACGCATCATGTCTGCCACCAGTGCTTGTATCTGCTGGGCATTCATCGTCGCTGCCATCGAAGGTTGCGCGGCCGCCGAGACCGGCACGGGAGCCGAGGAAAGTGCAGGTGTAGTTGCTAGTGTTGCCGGACCAACTTCTGCAAGAGCAGGAGTTAGAGACGGAGCTGGAGCAGCTACTGGAGAAGCAGGAGGTTGACCGAATGTTGCGACATCCCTGGCACTCAGCCTTTGAAGCAAGGTGTTGATGTGACGATCTTTCTCTTCCATTAGTCGGGTGAGCTGAGCCATGTGTTCACCCATTTGCATGACTTGGAGCTGGAGAGCGGATGGAGGATGATATCGCAGGACGTCTCGATGTTGCATGCCTGCACCCTCGCCATCATCGTCGGAGACGTAGTTACGCTGACTTGTTTCTGCTTGATGATGGATGTTTGCCCCCGGCAAGGGAGGTGCAAAGTCCGCTGGAGAACCCGAACGGGTTCGGGGTTGGGGCTGGTCCTCCCCAAATTTCTGGACAGATGTTCCAGGATTGAGGCTCGTTTCTTCATGCACCGAGGCCTCATTGGCTCTTTGGCGGGCATCTTCGGCAGCAGTTTCTGGCATGAAGAAGTCCGCAAGAGTTTGAGTACGCCGAGTGTAGACGCGTACTACCGGGGGAATGGCATCCTCCGGGTTTTCTGGATCACCGTGTTGGAGTAGTGGAGACTCGATGATAGGTGAGAGGCTTGTTGGAGCAAACTTATCGTCGTTCGTTCCGGCCATGGCGAACTTGAAGCAACTCCTTCAAACGTACGGATGAAAGGAGAGGAGGTCCCACCGGGCGTGCCAGAAATCTGTGAGCGCGGAAAAAGATTCGGGTCGTCTTTATTGCGGGTCACACGAGATTACAAATTTTTGATCAGGAGATTGTGGGAGAGATCCTCTGGAGGGTCCCTTTGATCCGCGTCTCCACGTGGTATTCGTGCGAGAGCTCTGAAGGGGTTGCCCAGGACAGAGGTCTTTACAGGGTGAGGGTTTTTGAGAGGCTAAGGAGTTTCCGCCGTTGATTTTGTCCCGTCCGTGCTTCGCGCTTTCTCGGCTAGGGAGGCTTTGGGCTTCGTTCCTCGGTCTTCGTGTCTTCCTCGATCCTTGCTCGACCTCGGCGTCCTTGATCGTCGGTTCGCGGCGTCGATCGTGTTTTTGGCATCAGCTTTGGCTTTAGCTTTCGGCTTTGGCGTAGCTTTGGCGTGGCTCTGGCTTTTGCTTTGCTTTGGCGTTTGCGCTTGAACGTAGACGGGTAGAGACTTGCGATGCTTTAGTTCTTCCGGACTTTGCGTCGTATCGGCTAGAACGTGCAGTGCTTTGCTCGTGACCGTCGTAGTTGCTTGGCTTTGGCACGTGCGTTGCTTTAGCGCGAGCTTTACCGGTGCGTTTACTTTGGCTTCTTGCGTTGGCTTTGACTTTAGCTTTGACTCGATCTTCTTCTCGAACGGCGATGGCTACTTCTTCAAGGCTTCTTTATTCTTCCGGCTTCCTCGACGGTTGTGACGTCGGCTGGTTTCTTCTCCGGGCGTATTTGGCTTGATCAGAGTTGAAGGCTTCTTGTGGAGATGGTGGGTGTAACACCGATCTCTATGCGACGGTTGTAGCGTCGGCTTTTGTTGATGAAGATGGCGGGGGTAGCACCGATCTCCGCACGACGGTTGTAGCGTCGGCTTTTGTTGATGAAGATGGCGGGGGTAGCACCGATCTCCGCACGACGGTTGTAGCGTCGGCTTTGTTGGTGAAGACGGCGGGGGTAGCACCGATCTCTGCACGACGATTGTAGCGTCGCCTTTTGTTGATGAAGATGGCGGGGGTAGCACCGATCTCTGTACGACGGTTGTAGCGTCGGCTTTTGTTGACGAAGACGGCAGGGGTAGCACCGGCTTCAGGCCTTCTTCTCCAAGCTTTCTTCTTCGTGCGAGGAGTCGACGCCTTTGTTGAAGACGACGAGTGTTGTCGGCTTCGATCTTCTGCTCCGGCCTTTGCTTATGGCTTCTTCGGAGTTGATGAAGATCGTTGGAGAAGTCGGGATGACGACGACTCCGGGTCTTCTTCTCCAAGCTTTCTTCTTCGTGCGAGGAGTCGAAGCTTTGATCTTCGAGTGCAAGGTCTTCACGTTGATAAGGACTTGAAGGGCCAAGGATTCCCGTAGGACGTGCTTGCCGTGCCTCGTGAAGCCTTCGGTCTTCAAGCGTTGGAGCTCGTCTTTGCAGAGCCTTTTCCTCTTCAGCTTTCGACCCTTGATGCCTTCCCCCACCCCCTCTATTTATAGGCAAAGGGGGGAGGTTGGGAGAGATATGGCTGAAATCTTTTTGTTTCCTCCAATATCTCCCCCCATAACCATCAAGATATTGTTCCCTTATTTGGGGAAACAAACTTGATCCCCTCCTTTTTAGGTGGGGTGGTTATGGGCTAGATGTGACTCGATCTTCAAGGATCGAGTTGTTATTTTTGTTGCACTTTTGGATCGGATGGCGACACAACGTCATCTTGTCCGTTGGATCGAGGGATCGTCGCGGATCTACGGTTGTGTAGACATCCACGCCACCTCCCCCCGCGTCAAGGCGGTTTTGATTTTTTTTTTCTTTTTTTTTTTCTTTTCTTTTTCTTCTTCTTTTTTTTTCTTTCTCTTTTTCCCTTTCTTTTAGGGCCGGCCCCACCTCTCCATGAGGAGGGGGGCACGATTTTCAAGAGGGGGGGGCCGATGGGCCCCCTTTTTGGGTTCGGGTAGCGGGTCCAGTGGGACCCGTTTGCTTTGAGCCAGGCCCTTTTTATGAACGGGCCATTGTGCGCGAACTGAGTTCGCATGCGGGCCGTTGTGTGCGGGCCGAGTTTCGCATGCGGGCCGTTGTGTGCGGGCCGAGTTTCGCATGCGGGCCGTTGTGTGTGGGCCGAGTTCGCATGCGGGCCGTTGTGTGCGGGCCAGGTTTCGCATGCGGGCCGTTGTGTGCGGGCCAGGTTTCGCATGCGGGCCGTTGTGTGCGGGCCGGGTTTCGCATGCGGGCCGTTGTGTGTGGGCCTGGTTTCGCATGCGGGCCGGGTCTAATTCGTGGGCTAATTTCGGTGCCCACAAATGCCCCCTCAAGGTCAAGTGCGCCCGCGGGAAACGCGTAGCAATTGGCCTTGATCACGTATTTATGCGGAATTTAGGTCTTTATGGGGACCCCCGCCTTTTTGTTTTCCCTCATCGTTGCTACCGCGGAAGATGAAGGGCGCTGGCAGCCTGGAGTTGAAGACTTCTTCTATGGTTTCGATCGCCCTTATTGTCGCGGACTTCCTTTGCTTTGAGAATGGCGCGAACGTTGATGACGGCCGCTGCGCGGAGTCCCAGGGCAGCAAGGCGACGGGAGCGCGAGGACGGCCGCAATGCGCATTGGCGGAGGGTTGTTGCCCTTCTTTGGTGCTGGAGCGCAATGGTGGAGGCCGATTGTCGCGGCCGATGGTGATGACGAAGCGGATGACGCATCGAGCGGAGGAGGCAGAGTGGCTGAAGACGCCGTAGGTTCGTTCCTTCCTCTTCCTACTCCTTTTCTTCTTCCTTTTTTTTTTTTTGCTATGCAACGGTGGTTGCATCGGATCGGGATGCACTTCGGATATAGACCCCTAGATTATGGGATAGGAGATTTACCCTATCTCTATCCCAATAACCGATTATGCCTATTTATAGGGGCTTCAATGAAAAGTAGATTACACTTTTTTTTTTCTTTTTTCTTTTTTTTCTTCTTCTTCTTTGTCTCTGCCGTCGGGCTCGGGAGAGTAGTAGCAGCGGCAGCGGCGCGGGGCGCGGCGTGCACGGGCCGTGGCCGGCGTGGCAGGGCGCGGCGCGTGCGGGGGCGGCAGCAGCAGCGGCAGCTGCGGCGCGGGCCGGGGCTGTAGCGGCCGGGCGTGGGGAGCGGTGGCCGGCTTGGGCGCGGGGCTCAGGTGGAGCAGCAGCATAGCAGCGGCGGTGGCACGTGTGCGGGGCGCGGGGGCCGGCGCAGCAGTGGCAGTGGCGTCGGTGCGGCGCGCGCGCGGGGCGCGGGTGACGGCAGCAGCAGCGGCAGCGGCAGCGGCGGCGGCCCGGCGAGGCAGGCTTTGACTTTAGCTTCTTGCGTGCGAGGAGTCAAAGCTTTGATCTTCGAGTGCAAGGTCTTCACGTTGATGAGGACTTGAAGGGCCAAGGATTCCCGTAGGACGTGCTTGACGTGCCTCGTGAAGCCTTCGGTCTTCAAGCGTTGGAGCTCGTCTTTGCAGAGCCTTTTCCTCTTCAGCTTTCGACCCTTGATGCCTTCCCCCACCCCCTCTATTTATAGGCAAAGGGGGGAGGTTGGGAGAGATATGGCTGAAATCTTTTTGTTTCCTCCAATATCTCCCCCCATAACCATCAAGATATTGTTCCCTTATTTGGGGAAACAAACTTGATCCCCTCCTTTTTAGGTGGGGTGGTTATGGGCTAGATGTGACTCGATCTTCAAGGATCGAGTTGTTATTTTTGTTGCACTTTTGGATCGGATGGCGACACAACGTCATCTTGTCCGTTGGATCGAGGGATCGTCGCGGATCTACGGTTGTGTAGACGTCCACGCCACCTCCCCCCGCGTCAAGGCGGTTTTGATTTTTTTTTTCTTTTTTTTTTCTTTTCTTTTTCTTCTTCTTTTTTCTTCTTTCTCTTTTTCCCTTTCTTTTAGGGCCGGCCCCACCTCTCCATGAGGAGGGGGGCACGGTTTTCAAGAGGGGGGGGCCGATGGGCCCCCTTTTTGGGTTCGGGTAGCGGGTCCAGTGGGACCATTTGCTTTGAGCTAGGCCCTTTTTATGAACGGGCCATTGTGCGCGAACTGAGTTCGCATGCGGGCCGTTGTGTGCGGGCCGAGTTTCGCATGCGGGCCGTTGTGTGGGGGCCGAGTTCGCATGCGGGCCGTTGTGTGCGGGCCAGGTTTCGCATGCGGGCCGTTGTGTGCGGGCCAGGTTTCGCATGCGGGCCGTTGTGTGCGGGCCGGGTTTCGCATGCGGGCCGTTGTGTGTGGGCCTGGTTTCGCATGCGGGCCGGGTCTAGTTCGTGGGCTAATTTCGGTGCCCACACTAGTGACAGTAGGAATTGTATGCAAATGTAGAAACTGCATGGACACTTAGGACGTGATTGAAAACGTAGTTGGACAATTAGGGTAATCAGTAAACTGTTGATAAAATACCGGCATCATTAATTACCTAGGCAATTAGCTTGTCACTAGCCATTTATTTGGCTAATCTCCTAATTCATTTTGGGGGCTACTCATTCCCACGAGTAGGCTCTTCTGCAGGTTCGGAGACTCAGGGGTAGCCGCAGCACGGGACCAGCGGCGGAGTGAGGACGGTGGCAGAGTTTAGACTTCCGTATGTCGTGTAGCAGTACTATTTCTTTCTGGCATTGTAGTCGAACTAGGTTTGAGTTAGTTTATGTTATTAGTGGCAATGATCCAGCTGTAATCTTTTTGGGTAGGCCTCTCCTCAAGGCCCCAAGCCTAGGGTAGCTCACTTTGAAAAATATAAGACATAAAATGACCTAATTGACTAGCCCCATAGATAGGACCTTTAAACCAGTGCCCGTGTGTTAGAGAGCGGGTGAGGCTACTCGGTTCGCCGTCAGAGGCTTGAGCCTCGTGCTCCCTTAAGAGGGACTTCTGTCAGCATATGGGGCACCAGCAGGCCGCACATGCTGAGAGGATAGCCCGGTTGAGGGTCGAGCGTGATCACCCCTCTGTCGATAAAATTGTATGTCTATATTTTCTTTAAAAATAAAAATGTTTTCGTAAGTTTTAAAATATTCCTTCTGAGAGTAGAAATCCTGTGAGAAACCCTAATAGAAGTAGACAGTTGACTAAACCCTAAATCCCTTGGTTTTTTTCTCAATTCACACGCCAGGGATCGGTTCCGGATTTTTGGGGTGTGACAGACGGGGTGATGCCGACTTCGATCTTCTTCTCTATCCTTTGCTTTTGTCGTCTTCAAAGTTGATGAAGATTGTTAAAGATGATGGAGTGATGCCGACTCGGGGTCTTCTTCTCCAAGCTTTTTTCTTCGTGTAAAGAGTTAAAGATTTGATCTTCTTGTGCAAGGTCTTCACGTTGATGAGGACTTGTGTGGGCTAAATCGTTCCATCGTGATGCGCTCGCCTTCGCCTCGTGAAGCTTTTGGTCATCGAGCGTTGGAGCCTCCTCCTCTACACTAATTTTAGAAATAAACTACATAAATAAACGACGGGAAAATTTTGTCTTTTAATAAATGACGATCAATTCATATTTTTTAGTGGTTAAAAACGACGGGCATTGAAAAATGATAGACTGAAAAATGGCGGCCATTACCCGTCATTTTTCAACAGTATTGGTGTAGTGCTCGTCTTTAGAACCTCATCTTCTCTAGCTTTGGCCTTGAGCGTTGGAGCCTAGCTCCTCGTTTTCAAAGCCTCCACGCCTCTACCTTCGGTCTTCGATGGCTTCTTTGATGCTTGATGCCTTCCCCCACCCCCTCTATGTATAGACAAATAGGGGAGAAAGAGAGAGATATGGCTGCGATTTTGTGCATCCCTTAAATATCTCTCCCTTATAACCGACGAGATTTGTCTTCCCTTTTTGGGGGAAACAACCTCGATTTATTTCATTTTTTATCGCGGCGGTTATGTGCAAGATATGGCTCAATCTTTTGAGATATGAGCCATTTTTGCACATTCAAATCGATGACGACGCGATGATTTATCTTGTCCGTCAGATCGAAGGATCAGCGCGAATCCATGGTTGGTATAGACGTCTGAGCTACCCCGCATGAAGTGGTCTCTTTTTTTTTCTTTCATTTTCTTTTCTTTTCCCCTTAGGGCCAACTATACCTCCCCATAAGGATGGCACTGTTTTAGGGGCCGACATCCCCAATTTCTAGAAAAGGGGGTCGGTGACCCCAATTTCTTGAAAAGGGGGCCGGTGGGCCCCATTTGCATGAGTGCGCTTGAGTCGGTCCGGGTCTTTTCTTTGCGATCCGTTGAGTGCAAACCGAGTCTCTTGCGTGGGCCGTTGTATGTGGGCCAATGTTTCGCATGCGGGTCGTTGTGTGTTGGCCAAGTTTGCATGCGGGCCGTTGTGCATGGGCCAAGTTTTGCATAAGGGACATTGTGTGTTGACCGAGTTTGCATACGAGGGCCGTTGTGCGTGGATCAAGTTTCACATCCGGGCCATTGTGTGTGGGCCAAGTTTGCATGCAGGTTGTTGTGTGCAGGCCAGGTTCGATTCATGGGCTAATTTCGGTGCCCACAAATACCCCCTCAAGGTTGAGTCCACCCGCGGGAAACGGGTAGCACTTGGCCTTGATCACATATTTGCATGTGATTGAGGCCTTTTTAAGGACCCTCGTCTTTTTGTTTCCCTCATCGTTGCTAGCACGGGAGATGAAGGACTTTGGCAGCTTGCAGACGGAGACCCTTGCTAGGGTTTTGATCATCTTCCTTATTTTGGACTTTCCTCGCTCCAAAGATGGCGCGGACATCGAAGGCGACCGTTGTGAGGGATCTGATGGCAGCCCAAGTGCGAGGGGAGCGCGAGGATAACCGCAGTACGCCTCAGTGGAGGATTGTTGCCTCGGTGTGAGAGCATGATGGTGAAGGAGGATCGTCGCGGACGAATGTGGTGACAATGGCACAACGAGAGGAGGCGGCGGAGTCGTCAAAGGTGAGGCCCTGCGGCTTTCCCTTCTTCTTCTTCCTTCTTTTTTCTTCTTTCCTTTTCTTTCTTTATTCTCTTTTTTTTCTCTTCTTCTTCTTCTACTCTGTGGGCTGCTGTGGCAACGGCTCCGGCGGGTGAGCCAGTCTCGGGCTGAGCAAGTGGGGTCTAGCACTGGGCGTAGTGCAGGAGGGGTCCGGCATGGGGCGTAGCGCAGACAGGCGGGGCGCTGGCGCAAGCGCGGAGGCCGGTGGTAGGGGTGGGACTTGGGCAAGTCTGACACGAACCTAACCTACCGAACCCAAACAATGGACAAACATGGGCAGAGCTAGTTAAAAATTTGGATGGATTTGGACAAAAAAAGATCAACCCGATTTCAATTTGGACGGGTTTGGGCACCGATCTTCCCAACCCGAGAAACCCGAGGAACCCGAGAAAGTGACACACTAAGGTCGAATGCTTTGGTAGTTTTTTTTTATGGAAATCAATGACTCTCTGTTTGATGTTAAATGCTAAAAATTTGTTTGAAAAATGTGAGGATATGGGTTGAACTCTATGTTTTCGTTATGAAATTCAAAGATTTTTTTTATCCAATTAAAAAATCTGTTGGTTTTTTTTTTCCATCTATTTGTATGCACAAACATTTCGAATTGGGCAACCCACCCCTTATTTTTCAAATTGGGCAACCCGAGGAACCTGAGTAACTATAATGGGCAAGCACGGGTTGGGCTTCCCCGGGTTCCACGGGCAAAACGGGTTAAGGTTTGTGCAAGTCGGATTGGGAATGCGCTGACCCTTCAACCCGCCCAAGTCCCACCCTTAGGTGGTGAGGTCGACGTGGGCATGGGCTGGCGGCACGCGGGGTCAGGTCGGGCGTGGCCTGCGGGTCGAGTTGGGTAGGAGGCGGCCGGGCGTGCAGGTCTAGACCCCATGCCCCCTTAGGGGCTGCGGTTTTGTAAAGGAGAGGGGGGACCTGCTGCCCCTCTTCGGTTTCGGTTTTCAAAATTGCTGCAGGGGCTGGGGGGTTCCAGCCCTCTTAGGGGCCACATGTTTTGAAGGGAGAGACTGGGGCTGTGACCCCTCTCTGGTTTTTTGTTTAAGGGGTTGTGACTCCCCTTTTGGGGCTGCAGCCCGAATTCTGATTTTTTTTTCGAGTTTTCGCCTTGACCATTCTCTGGACTTGACTTGCTTCCCCACCTTCTTTCAGAATTCGTTCTTTCGTGAGTCTCCCGGATGTCGGCTGGATTATTGAGGAAGTTCACCGCGAAAGCAGATGTCTTCGCCTCCCTCTCATATGTATCTTTCGACTGGCGAGGTTGCACCCGGGTATGCTGAGTGAGGCGGGTTGGATGTTCCTCTGGACGACCATGAGTTGTTGGAAGCCTATGGAGTGGACTTTTTCGTTGCCGGTGTCGGCTTGAAGGACATCGAGATGGGCGATCTGGAGTTCGGCAAAGACGAAGCCACGAGCGTCAACAAGGAGCGAATTGCTTTGGTCGTCCTCTGCTTGCCGATTTTGACTTTGGTGATGGTTCTTTTCCTCCCTTCTTTCTTCAGGGTCCGCTGCTACGAGAGCTTTTCGTCTGAATGGTCGTCGATGCGGTCTCCCAGGGAGTACGCATCTTCGTTTTCCCTTTGCACAAGTATTCTTTTGCCGTACTTCGAGGTAGGATGCTAGACTATCAACGCTTCAAATTTTGACACACAAGCGCATCCGGGAGGATGGTGTTGCAGATGGCTCCTATCGTATGTCAAAGCTGGACAAGTGCATTCTCACCAATGAGGGATCCTTATGGTAGATCGTTCGACCGAGTCTGGAGTTGTCATTCCACTATGCCAATAAGGAGTCAGTTCCCACCTCTGTTGTGGCTTTGAAGATTTGCTCTCACCGCACACAATGGGGTGCAGAGATTCGGCCTCATGGGGACATCATGCATTATGGCGGCTTTTGGGACTGGATGTGAGAGTTGTCAGGCGCCTTGGAGACTGAGCCGGAGATGGAATGCCTTTTGTGAGGTAGCTTTGGATGGCGCTCATGAGGCAAAGCAAACTCAGGCGGGGGAGCCATAGCTTTTTATCGACGAAGTGATCCCTCTTTCCATGGTAGCTTTGTCAGATGCCGCAAGTATGTTTCATCCCTAGTTGCTTGTGAATCTTTACTTGCATTTTCGTTCTACTGAATGAGTTGTTTCCTCTCCTTTTGACCGATTCTACTGGACTGGACCATGAGTCTGCTCCTATTGGAGTTAAACACGGGTGCCCATCTACCGGGATGGTGCTGGCTAAGAAGGGTGGATTGGACATCTGTTGGGACGATCTGGAGGCTTTTGGGAGCGTGCGGAGCGGACTTTGATGGCAGTGCAGTCAACCTGGATGATATCATCATGAAGCAGTTGAACTTTGGGGAGGAGAATAAGGTCTTCAGTGTTGAGAGAGAGTAGGCTCCTCTCGTCGTCCTCGCCAGTGTAGCGGAGGTTGCTACTGGTGTTGTTCCAACTGATGCTTTGGCCGCAGCTTCTTTGTCAGCTTCGGTGGCGCCTTTGACAGTTGTCTCGATAACGGTTCAGGAGGCGATTCCCGTGCTTGGGTCTTCAGGATGAGATCGCACCTTGTCTACGTATTCAGAGGCTTGCAAGCGAAAGTGTAGATCGCGGAGCCTTCTTTCTGAGCTTCTTCTAGAGAGTTGCCGGAAGTATATCCAAACGACGCTCACACCCTTCTAGGAGGAAGGTCTTGATGCGCTGAGTAGCTTTTTGGAGGATAGCGAGGCTCATTGCTTGTGATGGGCTTCGCTGGAGGAGGATGCTTCCTTGGCATTGGCAGAGGCCGAGGACGTACGGAGTGTTTGCTGGAGGAGCAATATATATACACTTGCTACTACGAGTCTGAACATAAAAGAAGTCGGAGGCTGCTCATGCGTTATTTCAGAAAGCTGAGGCGATCGAGATGGCTTCCAGAGCGAACCTTGCGAAGCAACATGCAGAGCTGGCGATACGTCGGGAGCTGACGACCTCTCGACCCATGGAGTTGCAACGTGTATAGGCCGTGGGAGGCGAGCTGTCACACCCCGGATTTTATCGACCGCGGAAATTCCGAGGTGTGAAAATATTGTGATTTTTTTTTTTACAGAACAAATAAGATTAGGTTAAAATATTTTGAAAACATTTTGGGAGAGTCTTATCAAGACTAAAACCATGTTATTTATTATTTATAAAAGTTATGAGCGAGAGAAGAAAAAACAATTCTACCGCTGAAAGCATCACCCTCGGTGAACGAAAAACGCACTCCCCAACCAAACTTAAGGACAGGAGACACGTCTCATGGTCACGCAAGAGTGGTACTCTCACGGGAGCATGTAGCTCAGCCCACAGGGACGAGCTAGACCTCAGAACTGCTCAACTGGCCCGGAGGCCCCACCACATGTTACACTACGCGAGCAACTGGTATCAATGCCTTAGTTCATTTCCACTAAAAGAGTACAATTACAACGACATTACTAAGGTTCAACTCTATACCATAATTGCATTATAAACAAGACTCCTCTATACTCCAACACTCTGATTACAACTCTTGACTCTCATACAGCTGTCAACTGCTCCATCTTTCGCTCCTACTCTGGCACGTCAAACTCTATGATTGCTCTAGTTTCCACTGTACACTGCTGCTCCAGCTACGACCCATCATTCTTTCGCTCCTACTCCATGCTTATGAGCCTCTGTACCTGAATTTAGTACATGATAATTTTCAAACCCTGAGTCACTTCGAAAATGAACGAAGTGACACAACAATGACCCCTAAAAATCTCTTGTATTTATAAGAGTACTCTTTGTGATCAAGAAACGCGCTCCCCAACCAAACATGGACAGAAGACAAGCTTCTTTATCATGCAAGAGTACTACTAAAGATAAGATGAAATACAAAAATGAAAATACTTAAATCGTCAATCAAATGGATATATCATTATGGCCCTTCGAAGCCATAATATGTGACCATATGAGCAGAAATATTGCGCATATTTAAATGCATTTTTTGGCACAAAGATAATCAAATGTGATCATATGAGCAGAAATACTGCTACAATCAATCGACAATTAAAGGCATTTTTCAATATCAAATTGTTACTCTTTGCTAACGGATTATTACTCTTTACCAATTGTTTATTTTTTTGGTTGATACTCTTTACCAATTGTTAATTCTTGCTAAGATTGTTACACTTTAAATGTAGGCCTAAAATTGTCATTTAAAATTTTTTGTTATTACATGTGCACGGCAGAAGGAGCCCGTATTAGCCAAAACTAATGAATTTTTGCTCTTTAATGATTGTTACTCTTTTGCTACGGTTGTTAAGCTTTATCTATAGGGGTAAAATTGCTATTTAAATTTTTTTTGTATTATATGTGCGCGGGAGAAGGGGCTCACGTTAGCCAAAGCCCAACTACATATAAAATGTCATTTGAGTTTATCACGTAAATACCCAAAGTGGCATTCAAATTTACAAATGGTGCCTCCCATTCTTTCACAGAGAACCGAGCTTGGGGGGTTTTGTATCGCTCCCGCACCTCGCTTGGACACAGATCGGCCTCCCCCGCGCCGTCGCTGCGGAGAGGACGCGGAGGAGATAACCGGAGATTGTCCGTTTGTGCCGAGGTTTGCCAATTCCGCGTCAACGGACTCCGTGGTCGGGGATGAGCTCTAGCCATGGAGTCCATGCATGCGGAGAGGGGCTGTAGCCATGTGACCGCACAGGGTGGCTCGGGTTTGGATTCTAACCACCTTGTTGCCGATCGGGTAGGTCTGACACCATGCAGGGAGGGCCGTAGGGGTTATGTAGGGGTACAATTGCTATTTAAATTTTTTTGTTATTACAAGTATGAGGGAGAAGGAGCTCACGTTAGCCAATGCCCAACTACAAGGGCTTAACATTAAGTTCAAACTTTACATACCCTTAATGTAAAACAAAAACCTTTTAAAGGAGCTAACATCAATAACCCCAATCAAATTTGGGTTACTTAGTCCTAAATACCTCAACAGGTCATTATTTAAGCTAAAGCATACAAGTTGTTAGGATATTAGCTAAAGTCCCTCCTGAAGGACACGTTTGTACATCAAGTACTTAATCAAAAATGTTGACTTTTTTACCCTTTAAATTACAAAACTGCCCCTCCAGCAAAAGTAGTGATGGCAACGGTGCGGTTTAAAATCAAAAACCAAGGTAAACCGCACCGCATGGTGCGGTTTTGGTTTGGCAAAATTTAAAACCGTCGCGGTGCAGTGCAGTTTTAGTTTTCGGTTTCGGTGTAGCGGTGCGATTTCGATTTTGACCAAAACTGCATAAAACCGCACCGTTTAGGCCATTATAGTGATAAACCGCGGTGCACCGCATCGCATGGTGCGGTTTTGATTTTACATAACGATACACCGTCGCGGTGCGGTACGGTTTCGGTGTGGCGGTTCGGTGTTGCGGAGCAGTTTCAATTTTACCCAAAACCGCACCGTTGCCATCCCTAAGCAAGAGTATTCATTCGTTTCTAGTAAGATTATCAATTCATCTTTGGCATGAGTATCCATTTGCCGATTAACACTATACATGTAATGATTGCTACAGTGATTTCATAGTAGCTACTACAGCGAAAACACTATAGCAAGAGAACATTCGTCTCCGAAAAGAGTATCCATTTGTCATCAACAAGAGTATCTATTCACCTGGTGACACTGTGCATGTTGCGATTGCTACAGTGATTTCACTGTAGCAAGACTATCCATTCATCTTCAGAAAAGAGTATCCATTCGGCTAATTGATACTCTTACTACAGTGAAATCACTATGGCAACAGACAATTCGCTAAATTGATACTCTTATCAAATCAAATTGATACTCTTGCTACATTGATTTTACTGTAGCAGCTACAGTGAAATCACTATAGCAACCACTACATGCACAATGTCAACTAGTGAATTGATACTCTTTCTGGAGACGAATGAATACTCTTTCTGTAGCCAGTGAGGAGGTAAATAAAGACGAGGGACTTGCTGTAGCACGCAATGATTGGGAGGGACTTGGTGGAATTTATATAACATGGCATGTCGGTTTTGTGATGACTAGACAAAACGGAAGCTGACTAGGACAAGCTGATTGGACAAAAATGAACCGAATAGATCTAACCATTTGTTCAAAAATCAATGCATGATCTCTATTTTCCCGTCAACCAACTCCCTCCTATTGGTTTCAAATCCCAACCCATTTAAATTGCACTAAACCCTTAAAATCCCGGCCCATTTAAACTGCACTAAACCTGACCGTTCATCTCATGATCATTGTTCGCATCAACGACTATAAACCCGTATGCTGAAATTTCAGCCGTTCCAAACCATCGGGTTGATCTCGAGGAATCCGTTCGACTAGAAACAGCTATGATTAATCGATTATAGGGGGAGAGGGAGTTGGTCAAGCCGAAGGCGCCCGCTTCGTGCCAATTGGCACGAGCGAGGAAATGGGTATCCTTATGAATGCCGGTGTTGTCGTCAAAAATGTTTTGTTGCCAAAAGCGTTCAGGTGTGTTGCCAAGACGGCCCGCTGCAATGCCGACAGGCACGGGTATGCGCTAGTATTGAAACATTGCATGTCCCTGCTAAAGGAGTTAAGGCTAAGTCTACCATAGAATTTCCCCTACCCAAAACCCTCGCAAAAAAAAACCCCCCGTCTAGGCTGCAATCCTCAGGCGAACGAAATGCAATCTCCTCAATCCCACCACCATCACCACTGCCTGTCATCATCCCCTCCTCACCCACCCCGCCACGTCCACCACCTCCCTCTCTTCTTCGTCTGCCCCTGCAGATTCCGACCACTCCTCTCCTTCCACCACCACCACCACCACCACCACCGCCACCACTTTTCCCATGCACCTCACCTCCACTGGCCTTGTCCGCTCTATCCCGGGCCTTCCCACCTCCCCTGCCCTAACTGCCGTGCGATCCCACCGACTGGCTCCGCTTCGCGCCCTCTCCCGGCCGGATGCTCGGCTACCGTAAGGCCCGGGGGATTCGAGAGCTCGGAGCCTTCAGGTGGCAAGGATACCGCTGTTTCGACTAGCGGGTACGCTGTCATACCTACATAATTTCTTCTCCCTTTTATATCTCTTATTATAAATCTGTGTTTTTTGTTTGGAAAACAATTTGGTCATTTTGTTTCGGTCAAATAGATTTGGGTTGTCGTTACAGTGGGTTTTCAGTTTCCCCTTCTTGATTCTTTCCAGTTGGGCGATTGAGCATTAGGAAAACTGATTCTGGATCAGAGCAAAGGGCATGCAGTGCTAGTTCATTGGCAATTTGGAAGAGTCAAGAATTCAATTATAATCGAGGGACGATAGAGTTCTTGAACATATTGTTTTTAGTTGCCTTACCTTGATGAAAATAAAGGATCAAGAGAGAGATGGCTGTGGCTTGTATCAGTTGTAGACACGGAATTAAATTTCGAATTTCGGATGCATATCGGAATCATGAAAAACCATGATATTTCGGTGAAATATCGCGGGTATTTTGGGACGCTGTACAAACCGTGAAAATTTCTGGGTATTTCACTTTATTTCTATATACAGTGTTTTGTTTCGGTATCCTGAAAAAAAAAAAAGAGATATTTCATAAAATATCTCGATTTTTCAGTCCTTGGTTGTATAGATTAGAGCATGGAGAATGAAACGCAGATGTGTCTTTAGAGTGCTAGATCGGGATCTACCAATTAACTTAAAAGAACATTTCACGAATAGGGCACTTCTTTCATAGATTAAAAAGCTGGTCAAGAATGGGCTTCAAGAACATAAGTTGAGTGATGTAAGCGAGGGTGGACCTACACTAGGTTTCAGAAGGATTTGGAAAAATCTGAAAAACAGGACAGCCAACGGTATTTTCATTTTTTCAGTATGTTTAGTTTTTCCGATATTGACAAAAATATGTGGGGATATGGGTATTTATGCTAGGAATGATTCGCCAAAATCTAGGGTCGATCGGATCGTTGGACGTGAAGTTACGGATAAAATGGTGTGCAGATTTTACAAAATCAGCAAGCAGTTTTTATATAAAAATGAGGCTAAATGAGTTCTGCAAGGGTCACAATGATCCAAGTAATCAATGACGATTAGAGATTTTAATGAGCTTCAAAAGAGATGAATATGGACGTTTAATGAAGCGGAAGGACGCGGAAACAACTAAAACGATACAATATGAAGTCGATGCAAAAAGAAAATAAAGAAGAGGATAAATCAAACCACCTCGGATTTATAATAGATCACTTGGGGGATCCTTCACGGACAAAGGTTGTCGATGATATCATCGGATTCTTCGGTTCCCTAGCCGAGTACACTCCCATAGGTGGAAGACGACGCTTCTTGAGACGAAGTCAAGGAAGAGGAGGGGGGATGAGTTAATCCTAATCTTTCACAAAGAAGTAAACTTTCATCAAATATGAGTTCTTCTATTCTTTCCCTCTTTTATAAATCCAGGGTTTGCAATCAAAGGCTCGGATCAAAGAAAATAATGGGCGAGTGGTGGCGATGAACAAATAAGGAAATAAAAAGAGAAGAAAAGATATGGAGGAAAAATGTGCGGCTAGGTCACGTGAAAAGATAAAGGAGAGAGGGGGGGTCATGGCTAGGAGAGAGAAAAAGGGGTCCACGGGTCCTTTTGTTCGCGAAATTACTATATGTCATAGGGTAGTCCTTATGACATGTCATAGACTCATAGGAACCCACTCTCTCTCTCTCTCTCTCTCTCTCTCTATATATATATATATATATATATATATATATATATATATATATATATATATATATATATATATATATACTAGTGCATGACTGTGCCTGCTGTCGCCACTGCAGCAGACCGGCTTCGGCGGCAACACATCTGAACGCCTTAGCAACAAAACACTTTTGACGACAACACCCGCATTCATAGAATCATAGGGACACCCATTTCCTCGCCCGTGACAATTGGCACGAAGCGGGCGCCTTCGTCACGACCAACTCCCCCTCCCCTTATAATCGATCAATCACAACTGTCTTTATTCGAATGGATTCCTCGAGATCAACCCGAGGAACGGTTATGTTGATGCGGTCGAAATTTCCGTAGGCGGATTTATAGCCGTTGATGCGAACAACGATCACGAGATGAACGGTTATGTTTAGTGCAGTTTAAATGGGCCAGGATTGTAGGGGTTTAGTGCATTTTAAATGGGTTGGGATTTAAAACCAAGGGGAGGGAGTTGGTTGACGGGGAAATAGAGATCGTGCGTTGATTTTGAACGAATGGTTAGATCTATTCGGTTCATTTTTGTCCAGTCAGCTTGTCCCAGCCAGCTTTTTAGTTTCGTTTTGTCTGGTCAGCACAAAACCGACGTCCCTTGTTATATAGAACAACAATCACGGGATGAACGGTCATGTTTAGTGCAGTTTAAATAGGCCGGGATTTTAGGTATTTAGTGCAGTTTAAATGGGTTGGGATTTGAAACCAATGGGAGGGAGTTGGTTGACGGGGAAATAGAGATTGTGCGTTGATTTTTAAACGAATGGTTAGATCTACTCGGTTCATTTTTGTCCAGTTAGCTTTTTAGTTCCATTTTATCTAGTCAGCACAAAACCGATGTCCCTTGTTTTATATATATATATATATATATATATATATATATATATAGGGGCTCGGGATGCTGAACTCGAGTTCACCATTCAAATGGTGAACTCGAATGGAGCTGCTGCCACGTGTCTTGAAAAAGTGTTCAGTCCTCTTTTACTTTTTGCTTTATGTTTTTTCAGTGTTCAACCCTTTTAAATGTCTATCCCCTATTACTTACTTTATGTCTTTTCAGTGGACACATGGCGCAATATGAACCATGTTTTATCATTCATTTGTGAACTCAAGTTCACCAAACCCTTTCCCATATATATATATGGGGTCAGTACCCAGGACCACTGGTTTAGTGAATATATTGGACCGGTGTACCTAGGGTGAGTGTGATTTACCTGGAGACTTGGGTGGTGTCTCTCTCTCTCTCTCCACCAGAGGTGGGGATGCGGCTGCCATGCCGACATGCACGGCCATTACTAGTATAAATAAAAGTAAGTCATAATGATAAATTCTATGGAGTTAGGTCTTCTGATCCTTCTGTGGCACTCATTTGTATTAAAGGCTAAACTCAGTTCACTCAAGTAAAGCATTATAAAATCTGTGACCACGGGTAATATTCATTGAACATGTTCAAACCATTTTAATATGTATTTCACTTCTTAACTTGACTCTTATGCTCCAGGTTATAAATAATTGTCCCGGACCTTATACCTTGCTTGTCTTTAGGTGTGTTTGGTTGCCGAGAAAGTTTAGAAAAGGAAAAGAAAATGGGGTTATCCATCAAATTTTATGTTCAAGAAAGTGTGGTCCCCATGGTAAAATAAATTTCCAAGGGAACCAACTTTTCCATCAAAATGGCCGAAAATTTTTTCCACCAAAACCTTGGAAAGCATAAGGAAAAGAATTTTTAGGTTTCCAGTCGAGTTTCCGCTTTTGTTTATGGGCAACCAGATGGTAGTAAGGAAAGCCACTTTGATTCCAATCCTTTCTCTCTATTTCTTTCAAAGGAATGCTCTTCTTGCATAACTTCCCCGCCAACCAAACATGTTAAAGAAATTTTCAACGACTTCCTTGTAGACGACAATAGATGCTGCCTTTTGTAATGTGTTGTATAAATGAGGATTTAACTGATTTTATCTAATCAGGTTTCAGCAGCAGGAATGGGGAGAGGATATAGAATTAGAAGAGGAAGAGGAAGAAGACGAGAGTGTGTTTGTTTTAACAGATGAATGGAAGGAGTTTTTTGCAAAATCCGAGGCAAAAAGGAGATTGGGTAAATCTCATCTTCCTTTGCATAGTTGATCACTTCCTTATCCTGCTATCTTGATTTGTTCTCTCTCTCTCTCTCTCTCTCTCTCTCTCTCTCTCTCTCTCTCTCTCTCTCTCTCTCTCTCTCTCTTATTTACTGAATAAAATGTGAATCTTTCTTGCTATCTTCATTTCTTCTGGAACAATCACAAAAACCTTTTTGATTATGGATCTACTACCAGAAATTCAAGAACCGATCTGTTTCTAAAACTAGCCTCTGATGACTCCATGCGCAGATAAGCAGCAGAAAAAGAAGGGCAGCAGGTGATTCTAGCTAGCACTGTGCAACGGATGTTCCTGCTCCTTTTGGATCTGACTTTGGGGGCTTGTATTCTTAAACATTGATTGAATTGAAGGGTGTCCAGCTGATGTTGTATTGTGCCTTCCTTTTTCTTGTGGCCAACATTGATTGATTTTTGGTTCATGATACACAACTTTTAGGGTGACAGAATGTTGTAGGTTGATGTTGTGGGCGAAAGTGATGGACAGGTTGGTTTTGAATTGCAAAAAACCCATAAAGAGTGGCCAGAATTTATTCCAAGGGGGGATAAGTGGCGGGTGAGATTTAAAACATAGTCAATAACCAATAAATTTTTATTTTTTTAGTTTTACAAAAAAAAATATATATGTAAGTGTATTTTTATGTCAATAGCATGAACCCCTTGAATTTCATTGTCGGTCTAAATTAGGGCTGCAACTTGGGCGGGTTGGACACGACCCAACCTGATCCTAACCCGAATTTTGGGCGGGTTTGGGTTGATGTATTTTAAGATTGGGTTGGGTTAGGGTTGAAAAAATATAACCCAAGTTGAATTTGGGTCGGGCTCGAGTTGAGGGGTCGGGTAACTTGACCCAGCCTGAACCCGAGTACTCCTGTATGTTTGTGAAACTTTGATATATAGGTAACAATCTCAGTTATCCTGAGTACTCATGTTTAGGGGTTGCAATCAAAACCATCCGTTTCATCCAATCACATCATATTTTTTTCTACTTTCATATCAGATAAAGGCATTATCGGATGATCTAGTAAATTGTATGGATATAAATGCTAAAAAAGTTGAATATTAGTGTTAGTAAGTATAAGTTCTTCTTAATTTTTTATCTTCAAAGGCTAAAATTTTAAACAATGATTGAAAGTAAGTATACCCAAACCCACACAACCCGACCCGTCCTAAGAACTTGGGCTAACTTGAGCCCAACCCTAGCGTGAAAATTTTTGCTTGGGTTGGGCTTGGGCTGAGTATCTCGGGTTGGTGGTGGGCAGAGTTGGATTAGGGTTGAAGGTTCTAGTACTTGGGTTGACCCCCAACCCCACTAAACTCGCCCAAGTTGTAGCCCTAGTCCAAATCAAGCTCCAGATGGCCCTGATTCAACCAGAACAGTATCGAGGTAGAGCCCATTGCAAGCTTTGTCTCTCGAATGGTCAATCACAGATTTTGAGGATAATTTTTTAGAAATTTTCAATGAACTCACCCTCCTCAAATCTTGGATAGGAAGCATCAACCACACTTGATTGTTGTTGGCTGTTTCCCCCATCTACAGTGACTCACCCTCCTCAAATCTTGGATTAGTGGAAAATGATAAAAAGTTGTGGAGCCTCATTATGACTTTTACATGGTCCAATTTCGTACCATAAACTCGTATCTTAACATAGGTCTCTTCTGATTACTAAGAATGATTTGTTCTGTCTCTCATTCATATTGTATCTTATATCACGATTGTGTACGATAAGGTTTACATATGTTTCTTCGTGATATAATGATCGTTTATTTAGGTTGGGATTTAGCACTATATGTTTAGATTGTGATATAGCACTGCATGTGAGATAATATGGCAGGGGAGGGTTCTTCATGATATAAGGTTAATATAGGTTTCTTTTGACTACTAAGAATGATTTGTTCCGTCTCTTATTTATATTGTACCTTTTATCACGAATGTGCATGATAATTGCCATTGTTGTATTTCCTAACTGGGCATGGAGATAGCTAAGCATTTCTTTTGCTGCTTCAAAAAAATGAAAAAATATTGTGTGTGTGTGGAGAGAGAGAGAGAGAGAGAGAGAGAGAGAGAGAGAGAGAGAGAGAGAGAGAGAGAGAGAGAGAGAGAGAGAGAGAGAGAGAGAGAGAGAGAGAGAGAGAGAGAGAGTCGTGGGTCGTTGTTTGGGAGTAGAGGAAAGAGAGATTTGGGGGCAATTTATGTTTTTTTTAAAAAAAACTTCATCGGTTCGCATTAAACATTATTGCCACCCTCGAATGATTGTCTAACAATATTGTATCGTTCTCAAAATGTTCTGTTCCCACCTCGAAATATTATCAACCCTCTCAAAATATTATTGTTGCCAACGAATTATTATTGACACCCACAAAATATTACCACCTCCCACGTAACATTGTACTTTCAAAAAAATGTTTTTTTGTTGCCCTTAAAATCTTTTGCGCTCCCTCTGGCTTAGGGTTTTCACTAGTCTACTATAACATGGGAAGGATAGGAGATAGTTTGGAAACATAATTACCGGTTCAGATTCATTTGAAAATGAGGATAAACATATTGAGGGCTAGGATTCATCTCCCCTGTTTTTCTCTCATTTTTAAAATTTGAATGCGAAATGGAAAGAGAAAGAAGAAAAAAATTGTCCTGATTTATCCGAATTACAGCCGTCCATTGCAACCACCCCCTTCTACCCTTTTACTGTCGTCCCTTGCAGCCTGTCCTTTCAGCCCATTCCCTCAGCCAGTCAGTCACCCCCCTCCCTTCCTTCTCGATCCATCCCCTCAATGATACATTCTGAGATGCATAGATCAGACTACGTTTTAGTCAAAAAAAATTTCCAGTTTTCTATGGTAGAGATTTGCTAGTTTACTTTTTGTTGTCGTTTGCTACTATTTAGTTGTTTCGAGGCCCGTTTGGATATTTTTAGGCCTTTTATTTATCATTTTCTACATTTAGTATAGTCCTATGTCGTGGGGGGTTGCCCACGACCGCTTTTGAAGGCTATTCGGCATAGATTCGGATATCCGAAGGTGATTATTGGCTGTAATAATAAAATTCTACATGCATTCTAGCAACGAGAAATTTTGGGACGATTCTAGCCCTCCTGGGCAGCTCTGGTACCCTTTTAATTGATGTGGCATATCAATTACAGGCCATTACCCATCCTGACACTCCCTTAAATGATGTGGCATCCAAGTGGCACTCAAAAGAGGCCTTAATCCTAGCCGAACCCCCCTCTCTCTCTTGATCGCACAACCCGCACCCCTCTCTCTCCACATGTCCCTTTCCGTGCGGAAACCAAGGCCGCCCCCCTTTCTTCCATTCTCTCATTTTACTCCCACTTTCTCCCTTGTTTCTCTCCCTTTTCCTTTCCTTTCTTGAACCAATGCATCCCACCCTTAACCCCTCATTCCCTTTGATCATTTCCCTCCGTTTAAAACCCTAATCCTATTAAAGGGAGGCTTCTTTCATTATTTTTCAGATTTGAATTGCTTTGAGAAAAATCATTACGGGAATGGCTAGTGTCTTCGATCGTCGTCTTGTTCCTCGACTTCATCTCAGAACGTTTCTTCATCCTCGACATCGCCTCAAGAGGATTTCGTTTGTTTTTCCAAAGGATCCAGTGTGTTTCGATGCTCGGTCTTGCTCCGTGGAGGATTCTGGCGCATCCTCGCACCCAACGGCGAAAATCTATTGAGTACCACTTCAATTGCATCATAGCCACACGATGGCAGGCGCCACGACAGGTGCATCGCACTCAGCCCCAACTGTACCTCAATCGTTTCTCTGATTTAAATGACAAATGCGAAGAGAGAGGTTGCAATCAGTGGTTGTGAATGATCTGTGATGCCACCTCAACAAAAATCACGATTACACCAAAGTTTTTCTCCGAAGAGAAAGAGAGACGTGGAGAGAAAGAGAGAGACGAAGAGAGAGAGAGAGAGAGTTCGTGTAGAAGAGAGAGAGAGAGAGAGAGAGAGAGAGAGAGAGAGAGAGAGAGAGAGAGAGAACTGGGGGGAAAGAGAGAGAGAGAACCGGGGGGGAAAGAGAGAGAGAGAGAGAGAGAGAGAGAGCCGGGGAAAAAGAGAGAGAGCTGGGGAGATAGAAAGAGAGAGAACCGGAGAGAGAGAGAGAGAGAGAGCGACTGAGAGAGAGAGAAAGTTAGTTAGAGAGAGAGAGAGGGAAAGAGAGAGAGAGAGAGAGAGAGAACCGGAAAGAGAGAGAGAGAGAGAACCGGGGGGAGAGAGAGAGCGTCGGGGGAAGAGAGAGAGATGAAGAGAGAGAGAGAGAGAGTGAAATGAAAAAATGAGAGAGAGAGACAGAGGAGAGAGAGAGAGAGAGACGAAAAGAGAGAGTCGGGGGAAGAGAGAGAAAGGAGGGAGCAAGGGGGGATTTGGGCAGATTGCAGGGGGCGCAGGATTTGGGGGGATCGCAAGGGTGGCAGCCTTGATTTTAGGTGATGAGAGGGGTGGGAGAGAGAGGGGAATGAGAGAGAGCAGGTGAGGGGGGAATGAGAGATGACCGGCGAGATTTAAGGCCGACAGGATTTGGTGCGATCCAGAGAGAGAAAGGGAGGGAGGGGGGGAATGAGAGAGAGCGGTCGTGATTTTAGTGGCGGGATTTTAGGCCGGTGGGATTTGGTGGATTTGGTGCGATTCAGAGAGAGGGGGGGAGGGAGGGAATGAGAGAGGGTCGTGATTTTAGGCCGATAGGATAAGGTTCGATGATAGAGAGATAGGGGGGGGCGGGATTTGTTGGCCGGCCGGATTTGGTGCGATTCTCGATCACCCGGGTTGAATGGTCATGAAAAATATATTGTTGTTTAGTCAGCTTTTTCTGTTGGTCTAGTCAGCAGTTTTTTTTGTCTAATTAGCATTTGGTGCCATTTTATCTAGTTAGCACAAAACCGTCGTGCCATGTTATATAGATAGATATTAGTAATTTTGTGGGCGCAAAAATTAAAACACCCAAAGGAACCAATGGCATCTTAGACAAACTCGTATAATCCCGAACCCAATCAAACGTTAAGCCGTTAACGCCGCACCGAACACTGATACGACCCAGCCCCGCTGCTCTCCTCGGTCTGAGGAGTCAGATCCCGATCCATCTCTACAATTTACTGACACGGCCGGAGCGGCGGGCCCACCCGGATGTCGGAGGGAGGGACTTCCAGACACCCAGGCAAAACTGTCCGCGGGTACAGCGAATCCCCACTGCCCGATTCTGCACGTGCGGCAGCCTCCCATCACACGTGCCAAAAAGGGGTGCCCCGTGATCTCACGTGCTCGTCTCCCCCGGCGCTGGTTGTCAGAAATGGCAAACGAGGCAGCTCAACCTTTCCTTTAATAAGTAATCATAAGCGTTGAACCCAAAACAACTTCATCAAAAAGGAATAAAACCCTCATCAAGAACAACCTCTCTCTCTCTCTGTCTCTGTCTCTCTCTCTCTCTCTCTCTCTCTCTCTCTCTCTCTCTCTCTCTCTGTCTTAAAAGGCTACATTTTTACTATTGGAAAAAAAGAAGAAAACAAAGGGAGAGAATTCGTCTTCGATCCTTGGTCTGTGATCCGAAGCTCCAAACCCTAGCGAGCTCGAAGTGAGGAGCCAGAGAGCAGATCCGAAGCTCAGGATTCAGTCCCGATCGATCTGCGGCCTCCTCCATCGATCCCATCTCGGCGATCCACATAGCTCGCCTCCAGATCGGGAATGGCCTCGCCGCAGCCTGCCCCCACCGCCGGATCTCCGCCCTCCGCTCAAGTGGTAAGCACCTCGCGATCCGAACCCCTCTCTGTCTCTCTCCTTTCAAGAATCTGAGGGAAGCTGTTGCTGTGATCCGCTCTCGATCGGTAGGTCGGGAACGCTTTTGTTCACCAGTACTATCACATCCTCCACCAAAGCCCCGACCTCGTATACCGCTTCTACCAGGAGGGCAGCAAGCTCGGCCGCCCCGAGGCCCAGGGCGCAATGAGCTCCGTCACCACCATGCAAGTAATTAAGACACCACAATCTCCACTTTTTCTACAAGTTCAAAAGATTTTTGGCGAATTTCGTGTTGTGGATCGTTTTACTTTGTCATTTATTTACCTGTTCGTTCGAATTGGTGGGAAGTCGATCAACGAGAAGATCATGTCGATGGACTACAGTGAGTTCACGGCGGAGATAAAGACGGTGGACGCCCAGGAGTCTATTAAAGGAGGGGTGATCGTCCTCGTGACCGGGTTCCTCACCGGGAAGGACAATGCGCCGAGGAACTTCACCCAGTCCTTCTTCCTGGCCACCCAGGACAAGGGCTATTTCGTCCTCAACGACATATTCAGATACGTTGAAGAGGCCGATCAACAACAGGGGAACCAGGATAAGGGTGTGGTGATTCATTTGATAGTTTTATAGATATTCAACATCTCTCTGTTTTATTGCTTTGCATTGCTTATGATAGTTCTCGCCCCCCTTGCACAAGCAGAGACTCCACCACAGGAGCAACAACCTCCCGAACGGCCGGTGTCGCCGGCAGCGCCGCCACCGCCGGAAGAAGAGGAGGAAGTGTACGAGGAAGAAATATATAACACTTCAGACAATGAGGAGGGCTCAGTGGTTGTGGAGGAACCAGCAGATGAGGTGAACGACGAAATTCCAAACAGCCCTCCAGCAGTGGTGACTGATACGAGTTCTACTACTGTCCACGAAGAGGCACCAAAAAAGTCGTATGCTTCAATTGTAGGTGTTTGGTTCGAGCAGCACGATTAGTGTTGCTTCGTTTTTCTATTGTTCCCTCTGCATTAGTCCCCATAATAATTTGTTGGCACACTTCAATCGCAATAATTATCTTTTTGAATGATTCGATTGTAAGTATTGGGTTTGAGCTAGCCATGTTGTGTTTTTAATTTTTCTTTGCTTTCCTCTGTACTGTCTGTTTACATGTGAAATATTTTGTGATATGTGCGTAAAAATGTCGTCTTTGATTTATTATTTGGATGCAGGTGAAAGACATGAAAGAGAGTCTTGCTCCTATATGGGTTCCTTCACCTGCTCCTTCTCGGCCTGCACCTGCTAACCAGGAACGACCACCAGCCCCAGCTCCTATACCATCTCAAGCACTGCCTGAGGTTCCTGCTTCCAGTTCAAGTGCTACGGAAACTAGCAGTGTTCAAGAGGCTGAAGGTCCTACTGATTCCTTGTTAAGATATTTTCATATCATCGATTTTCACATGTCTCGTAAGAAATTTGTTATGATGGTCATTTTGAAACTTTTCAGCTGATGGTCATTCAATTTACATCAAAAGTCTTCCTCTGAATGCTACTCCCGCTCAACTTGAAGAGGAGTTCAAGAGGTTTGGACCTATTAAGCCTGGAGGCATACAAGTTAGAAGTCATAAGGTTCTTTCCTATTCAATTCTTCAGAAGTGTTTCCTATTTTTGGATATATGTAGAAAACCTGCCTTTGAAAGGCTATGCCCATATTTTTTCCCTTTAATATAAGGTTTAGCCAATTTTTAATGAAATGCAGCAACAGGGGTTCTGCTTTGGTTTTGTGGAATTTGAGGTGGCTAGTGCTGTCCAAAGTGCAATTGAGGTAAATTGGCATATACCATCTATAATTTTATTCTTTTTCTAGGCCTAAATGTAGTTGAGTAATAGGGAATGGCTTGTACCAAGAACTTTCTTATCACCATATATTGCGGTGAATACATAAATATCCTGTCATTTCCTTTGTTAGAAGCTGCTAACAAATTAAGTATTCCCATTTCTTTCCTCCTCTTGCTTACCTTTATGGTGTGTGTTATATGTACCATTATACATTTCTTAGAAATTTTCCTTTACTTCTGATTCTTGTTACTTTATAGCTGCTCGTTTATTTATTAGATGGAACATTGCTTGATAGTTATGGTTATGGTTCATTTATTAGTTCATAATGTTTTAGTCAGTATCCTAGTGCAATAGACCCTCTAATGACTGACAAACCTGATGGAAAAGAAAACTATTTATAATTAGAAATCATTAGATACTGGATCCTTATTATTTTTTTGGAAACACTGGATCCTTATTATTGTTCCAACAAAATAAAATTTACAGCTATTATGTTTACGTTGACATGTAACAATGAGTAATGGAAGCATCTTAAAGGGTGTGCATTTCCAAACGAATCTTTACCATGTTTTAGGTAGAAGTTTCATTTGAACTGATAAAGTGATTGAATCATTGAAGAAACACTAGAGGTTATAGATTACAGGGGCAACGCCAATTTCAATGGAAGCCCCAGGTTCAATTCATTGGCATTGCAAATAAGATTGAAAATTTTATTGTTCAACCTTTTTTGATGGTACAAACCCAGGAAACCCTTTTCTATCCCTTTGAAAATATTCTAATTGGAAATTGGCAGGAAGAGTCGTGGATAGTTAGAAGAAATGAGTGGCATCGATTTCCAAAACTTAGTGGGACTGGTATTCGAAAGCTTGTTCGATAAATAGAGACCTAGGTTGCAATTGGCGCGCGCACACACACCATGTACATTTACATGGAAAAATTCAAATGCAGAAAAATACCAATCTAATAGTTAATACTGCACGTAGACATTGTAAAAAGATCATTCGTATAGATATTAGGGATTATCCGTTATTTACTGGGAAACATAATGGATTAATATTATTTGGTATTACATATTAGTTGTTAGACTACTAATTATTTGAGGATCTACTGTGGACTATAGTTGCATAATGTTTTCTAGTTTTGTGTTTTTCCTTTGTTTTCTTATCCTGTTATTCTCTTATATTTTTTATGGGTATCTGGGACCATTGTTGGTGATATTTCTGATCCTATAATATTCTTTCCAAATCATGTCTTTGTTTATCCAACTTTATTAATTCTCTTAAATTTATTGAAACTTCTTGTTTCATTCTACTTTTATCATACTTGTGTGGATAATTTATTCAATGCCGTAAATTGACTCTTTGATATCCTAAACAATGGGTATTTTTTTTGAAAAAGTAACATTTCAAGCATGTATCATTTGTTTATGCTCACTCAACAAATATATATTTGTTTTCGTTTCATTTTTGGATGGTACCAAGGACTTTCGGAAAATTTTCCCTAAAATTTTGAGAGAAGAGAATATTTGTTTTACATACATATTAGAACTTTTAATGTTAACTTAAAGGGTGTACAAGGCCTAGGGAAGCCATGCTTACGATCTAGCCATATCTTTTTGAGGTTGCCGTTGACGTAGAATCCTTCTTCGACAATTATTCTTGTTAAGGGCTATTCTATTGTTAGTGCACACTTGTAAAATTTGCCCTTAAGTTTTAAAGGGAGGTGTCAATCACATGGCATCCTCGAAGCTCCTCTCCACTTCATCCAACCAACTCTAATTCTATTGATTATATCACCATTAATCTATCCATTCTTTTGTATAAATGATCCTTGCTGTCAAAAACAATGCCTTGTTATATTTATTAGCCATCAATTTTGTACATGGCTTCGTTATCATGACTTTCTATTAAACCTACATTTCAAATACTCAATTTTAGTTCTACTTCGTTTAAAACCCTTATTTTCCAAAGCTTTCCTCCATAATTCTAATTTAGCATTCAACCCTATCGTTGTCTCATCATTTAGCACTATATCATATGCAAATAACATACGCCATGACTCACTCCTTAGCATCAAGCAAAGGAGCAATGTATCCAGCATATACCTTGTCAAAATGCTTTACACTAAATACCTGCAAACAACCCACAAGTGATTAGTCTCCTTGGATAGATAACACACTAAATATTAGGTGGTAGAGGTACTGCACTAAAGTTTTTTGAATTAATTGGTGATGAGACCCGACAGAACAAATTTCGCATGTGCAGGACAACTAAACATTTCAATTAACCATAAATCCCTGATCTATTTCATAAACCCAAAACTAACCCCGATCTCTTCTCCCATCTCTCTCGAGCACGTGAACGACAGCGACCTTGATGACCCCGGCAACCTCAACGACCCCGACGACCTCGACCTCGACCCCGACAATTTCGACGAGTTGCAACTGCCCATTGTCGCCGGGCTGGCGGTGGCGAGCATCGGCAATGAGAAACAGCTACCGTTCAGTCCCAGGTTAAGAAATATTAGGTCTAGGGTTCATCCTATTGCCCATAGATCTTGGGTTTAAGGTTAGGTTTAGGTTCGGTTCAGTGGCAGCAAGCAGCTCCGGCGACAGCGAGTGGTGGTTCAGTTCGGAGGTTCAAATGTTCGGAGGATCACTAGTTCGGTGGCATAGAAAAGAAAATTTGAAATGCTGTGGAGGGCATTTTGGTCCATAACATTTCAAATTCCTTTAACTTAATTTGTTTCTTTGTCACACATTTTCCCAAGTTTTTTTCTTACTCTGTCTAAGAAAGTCTCCTAGGGAAGATGACTTCCAATCACACAACGGAAAATAGGAAGATCGAGTCGATCGAGGGCAAAAATGGACTCCCAAAATACAAGCTTATTATATAGATCATTACTTGCATACACACCACCAAGGAGAAGCTGACTATTTTTTGAATAAAAAATAGCCCCAGCCTTCAGTTGTCGGTCATATGAGTAAAAGTTTACCTCACCTTGTGGCAAGTAATGCCTCCAGATTGCCCTCGAGCTTCTACACAAAAATGGTTCCACCATCGACCCAGGTGACGAACAAACTTTGTGGTAGCCCAAGCCGAAAGATGTGTTTCTAGCAGGAAACTGATATTGGGCCTTTAACTACGAACCAGATGCCGACATTGCTTCAAACTAGCTGGTTTGTTTGCACCCCGTCAATTCCAAGAAATAATATTCATCTTGGAAAAAGGAGGATAAAAGGGTATGATAATAGCAAGATTAGGAAGCCTTGGCTTCCAAGACAGCCCACCACAAGACTGGACTCGCCTTCACGATGTCTCTTCGATAGCGACTAACCGCCCTCCATCGACATAGAGCCAACTTCCTTCACGTTGACTTCGTCGAAGCCATAGAGACTAGCCACACATCGTTGACCAGAGTGACCAAATCCAGATATGGTCTTTTGACCTTACCGTGTCGAGTTCCGCCACCACCATCTTGGTCTTTGAACTCACATTTCGCCATGCCTTTACAGTTGTATGCGAATCCAGACCATCCATATTACCCGGTTGATTGTGTTCGCAAAGGTGAACACATGCGAAGGCGTGGGAAAAAAGGATAGAGGAGGGAAAGCAACATTGTCAGGGATTACATCCTGCAATCATAGTTACCAAAACGGGCATTTTTTTGAAAGAAACGCGTATAAAACGCGTATCGATCCGAAGTCGTAGCAAACAGAAAAAAAGTCGTTTTTTTGAAAAAAACATCCGTACGCGTTTTATTCGCGTTTAAACGGAAAAAATGCGTATAGAACGCGTATAAAACATGTCGGGTTTGGTCCGGGTTTAAATTGGGTTCGAGTTTTATTTTGTTCGTGCTTAATAAACGCATATGCTATATGTTTTGAACTTTTGATTACTTAATGTTGGAAAATGACATATGTACATACTTGGTATAATTTTTAAGATTTTTTTTGTTTTTTTCGATGTTTTCACGTTTTTTTCCCGTTTTTTCCGTTTTCATCGTATCTTTCCGATTTTTTCCCTTGTCATTTTTTTCCCATTTTCCGACTTGGTAACTATGCCTACAAGGACTAGACCTTGGGCCTAAATGTGGTTGAATATGACGAAACTGGGTCAGGTACTGATCTTATGATGATTTTATGAGGACTAGGTGAAGGAGAGAACCCTCTAGAAGGTGAGCTACCCCGACAAGACTCGGGGTTAGTTCCGAAAAAATGCACCTTGGGAAGTTGGTGAGTGGACGAAGCCTCTGCATGTTTGCCACTTGGCTGTTCTAACAAAGTGGTCAAGGATAGTGGACCACAGTTCACCTGAACAAGGAGCTAGATCGTCGGTTCACGTCAACCTTCATAGAGTGATTCGGTTGGGCTTCCACCGTCTCAAGGCTATGGATTTGTGCCACCACCCCAACCACTTGTCATTGACCCTGTGCTACGGTAGTACATTCCTCCTGGTTGCGAACTGAGGCCGTCTGAGGCTCCAACGATGCCATCGATGACAGTGAGTCACCTTGAGTAGGTAGAACTCCGCCATCATAGGGAGAATCAATGGGCATTTCTCTAGTACATGCCGCACATGGAGCAATGAGGGGAAAATTAGGGAATCTCCTTAAGCTCCACCTCCTGCCACCACTTCTTTTCATCGTGCTTCATCCAGAATCCCCTTATCTAGCGGTTGAGAAATGTCAACACCCACACAAATTCGAGCAAATTATCTTGAATCTTTTGTTGAGTATAATCGCCAATTGTATTATAGGCTTTTCAATTGTTGTCACCGCTCCAATAAGGAAATCTTCCTCCCAGTATTCCACTGTCAGAAATGGGAGATGTATCCAAATCGAGACATTAGAGATATTGACCTTATTAGGAAAAAATTCTGGACGCCAACCAGTTAGGGCTAATGCTTGGTCTGTTACAATCTATGGCCCTCCCACCTGGATGCGTTGCAGATCCTCCAATAGGAAAATTTGAAAACATAAAAACCATTAATAATGGGATGTATCGACCTCACCTATGATCGACCATTTGGATGACAAAATTTACGAAACGAACACAAGTGATGCTACCTACCACAGTAATTTGCCAAGAAGAGACTTAGCCCATGCCCTTCGAGCTCGCTGGACCCGTTCCATGGAAATTTTCACAATTTTCCATGGTTGGCAAACTAGATTCTTTATAATTAAGACCTAGGGTTCCCAAACCATCTGCCTCCGATTACTTGAATAAACTAGACCAAGAAGGAGATTTTTCAGAAATTGCTGACAGCGAAGGGAATGGAACAATTTCGATCGATAGAAGAATAGAGGAGTTCAAGGGGTTATCAGGAGGGTGAAGATGAAGGGGGTCAGTTGCACGCAGGTAATGATCACTATCGCCTTCCATTAAGTATCACACTTCGATGACAAGGAGTTATGTATGTCCAACAACCCAAGACATGGCAGGATTTGAGGTAGCCAAGCAAAGTCGGAGTCATATGTGCCGGAAACAATGTGCACTTATCATTGATGAGGGGAATACAAAAGGTGGCTGTCTCGATCCAATCTATTTGTGCCTCAAGATCGTAAGCCAAATCCTTGCTAGAGTGGATGGCTGAACTACCATGGACACAACATTGTCAAGCACCAATGCATTGTCCAGTTTTTTATTGCAAGTGAGCACAATAATGTACATGAGTGAACACAATAATGTCATCATGTACAACATCTTGCCCATGTCTGTAGGACACATCCTTGCTGGCAGATCCAGGCTTTGCAGGTGGTCCACAACACTTGACACAAACATAGATCTTCGAGCATGATGAGAGGGGACCAAGACTTTAGCCCATGCAGCTTGACCAGGAGCATTCTTCCTAATGCAATGTGTCCTGATTCACAAGATGCACCCTAAAGAAATGAATTTTGGGTTTATGTCTGTCTTCACGTGTCATAGGTAATGATCACAGCGTAGTGTCTAGCCTCATAGGTAAAGATCACATCGTGGTGGAAACGTATGAAGCATTTAGTTTTATCTAGGAAAAAGGAGGAGAAATAGGTTCTTTTGTGTTATGTATGTGCTTCTCCTCACTTCTCTCTTTCGTCGTCCTCTTTTTTCTCTTTTCTCTAGTATCTTATCTTTGCTATTTATTTTGGTATTAGTACTTTGTATTCTGATGCAAGCTTTTATTTTTCTATTAAAACCAAAAATAGATGTCCCAAATCCATTTAAAACATATTTAGTTGTTTCCTAGATCATCCTTGTCCTTAAAGATTTCCAACATCTGCACATAAATTCGTTCCTCAAACTTGAAGCCAATATGCTACATGCAGATTTTGGGGACAAACCTTATTAGATGTCTAATTTCGGGTCTTAGAAAACCCTAGATCCATTTATTGAATAACCCTCTTCTCATATGGATCGCATATTCTCGTATAGGAGGTTATGTGTTGGTTAAAGAGTACATTGAGAACTTCAACAAACACACAGCTCAATGCCAAGTTGATGAAGATGAGCAAATCCTCACATGCTTCAAGATATGGCTCAAGGCTTCAATGTTCATACAATTATTGTAGGTTTTTTTTACTTCCATTTGATTTTTTTAACCATCTCTCTCTCTCTCCCCCCATGCATTATGCTTGTCTGTAGGAGCTCCCCTCCTACCAGCCAACTATCATACGTGCAACTTGTTTGTATGGGAAGGTTAATGTCTAGTTGACTCCTGGTCAATGTGTGTTCTCCATACTTGAGTTTTATTCCAGAGCGGACCCTGTCTTCATAGGATAAGGCTTCACTGAATCATTGTAGTACATATTATGATATTCATTTAACTTTACATTCTTATATCCTTATGATTTGGGTACCAATTTGTTGGATCAAGTTGGCCGGAGCATCTGATTATAGTTGCTGAGCTGGCGATACAAAGACAGTCTGTTAGAATGGGATCCCCCCAACATCCATACATATGATGCCGTGACAAATTTGAATGGTGATTTATGGTAGCTCAATTGTGGAGGGAAGTGGGATCTCCAACCCATCCTTTCTGAGTTCTCATTTCTCACGCATCCTCCATATCTTGTCAACCATGCAGAATGCTGCCTGCGATTTCCCATTTAAAGTGCGGGTGCCCCAGCATTTAACGCCTAATTTCTTGAACACCTATTCCAAAACTGCCAATTTTGGGGGCCCCAGTTATCTTGAAATTTAATGGAAAAGACCCCTAGCAAGGATTGTACGAGTCATTCGAATACAAATTCATGTCTCTCTTTACCTTTGTTGTTGGAAATATACGTGTGCTGAAAATCATGAGCTGATAATCTTAAAAAACAGAATAAATTTCAGAATTCCTTGTATGGTATTTTCATCTTGAAGGTTTATTTGAGGAGTCTGTTTCAATATTTCAGGCTTCGCCTCTAATGATCAGCGGTCGCCAATCGTATGTCGAGGAAAAACGACCTAATGGTTCACGAGGCAAGTGCATAGAACCTTTATTTTTTATTACATACTATCGCATGACTGTTTGATAGATTTCTAGAAATTTCATAAATCAGAATGTCACCTGCTATATGCAAGGTACAAAATCTCGCGATATTTCGCGAAATATCGCGAAATATCTCGGTTTTCCTAGACCTCGGCACGAAATGTCTACTGCGATATCAAACGAAATGGAAATCACGGTAATATCGCGATATATCGCGATATTTCGCACGATATATTTGTCGGCACGAAATATCGCGATATTTCGTGGAAATTTCGAGATATTTCGGGAAATTTCGAGATATTTCTGGATTTTGGCACTGAAATATTGGGACTGACTGGTTATAAAAGGGGACTGGGGGTTTCGGTTTCAGCAACTTATTTACATATAATCACTTAAAGTAAATGGTTTTTTCTACATTTACTTTAAGTTATTATATGTAAATAAGCAAATACCCCCCCATTTGATTTCAACAAAAATATTAAAAAAATCAAAAACCAAGCGAATCAAAAAGTAAGTTTTCAGTTTTAGTAGGAGAAAATAGTTTTTTCGATTTTTCATAAAATTTGAATGTTGAGAAAAGTGGTTAAATCAACTAATTTTTAGCTCAAAAAATTCTACAAGATGTAGAACTACAAGTACATCTAGAAAACCATGGTCCGTCAAAGAAAATTTTGAATGTATAAAAACTTTTCTTTATAAAAACTCATTTTTTTCAGACTTAGTAAAAAATCAGTGTTTTGCATTTCAGCATAATTTTTGCACGATTTCAAACTTGCACAACTTTCTTGTTTTAAGTTCATTTTCAAAATCGTTTGAAGCATTAATTTAACAATCAACTAATCTTTATTTTGGAAATATTTTTCTCCACAAAAAAGATTAAAAACCATTTTAAAAACATAGATCAAAACAGGACCAAACAAGATTGCACAAGACTCAGACTCAAATGTAGAATACATGCTTTGTGATGCTCTACACCTGTAGATATGGTATAAATATTATCTGAGTGTTTTAAAACGTGTATCTATACTTAGTTTATGACTATCCAGAGTTTCATTCAAAAATTCCATTAAAAAATCAATATTTCCACCATTTCCATCAAATCACAATATTTCCACACTGTTGAAATATTTCCACGAAATATTGTCCAGGAGGTCGAAATATTGACCAAAATGGAAATTTCGAACCTTGGCTATATGTCAATGATAAGTCATTTTAATCGGTCAAAATAGCAAAATTAGCAACAACCATCAATAGACCGGGGATTTTGCAGACCTCTAAGCTCTTGTTTGACAAAGCTGGTCCGAAAATCCGCACGGATGGCTGTTTCGCTGAAACGTGCACCGCTGCAGCATATTTTGCATAAAAGTGCATCCGAGCCTCGGGCTGAGATGGGTTTTTCTATGATTTTGATGGAAAGCGGGTCCGGGCAAAACCGTTTCAGTGTTATCAAACATACAAAATTTAATAAAACATTGAAACACGGATCGTTATCAAACAAGGGCTAATTGTATGTATTGAAATTGTTGTACCATTGTTAAGCCGCTCAAAATTGTGTGTCTATTTTTCGTTTGAGGACTTGAATGGCTTCTGTAGCCTTAGTGACTATCAGACTTGTACTAGAATAATAAGAATAAGAATAAATGAACAATGCACATCTGACCATACCTCTCTACACTGTCATATGGTGCGGGTTAATAAAAATTTCATTCATTTGCTTGCTATCTGCAGTCAATACAAGAGGAAGATTTTCACCTGTTAGAGGAGGGTTCCGGAACGATGGGGTGAGAGGACGTGGCGGCTACGGTGGTGGAAGGGGCTACGGGAGAGGGGACTACAGTATCAGGACTGATTTCGGAGGCAGAGGTGATGGTGGTGGTGTTAGGGGCGGATCTTCAAACCGCGGAGGCGACGGTGGGTACCAGAGAGTTGATCACATGGGGTCCTCTGGTGGTCGTGGAAGCCGCTCCGGATCGATGGCTGCCAATGCATCACCAAAAAGTGTCACCCCCCGGGTGCCTGCTCCTGCTTAGGCCACGAACCAAGAAACCATAGTGTACTTCTAAGGTTTTGGTTCCGGAAGTCGGTCATTCGTTAGGCGCTTCTGTTTTCCTCACCAACAGGTATCTCTATTTTTTTCCCCAGGTGTTAGTTTCAGAAGTTGTACCAGAGATTGCTAAGAGCTCTCTCTCTCTCTCTCTCTCTCTCTCTCTCTCTCTCTTCGTAGTTTCTATTCTTACGCGAGCCACGATAGAATACGGTGCGAAGGAGGGTACCTGAATGCTAATGTAGAATACGGACAATGCTGTTCACAGCATAGCTACATTTATGTATTGGTAGGTGACTTTTCTTTTTACTATTTCTAGGGCTTTTTCTTAGTCTGTGTTCTTTCTTTCCCATATGCTGGAAAAGAGTAGGGCTGCTTCTTCGTTTTGGTTCCATTTTTCTTTATGGATCTATGAACAGCTGACTGCATTGTGACTGATTTTTTTCAAAGGGAAAGGTATTCTATGATGATAATACAAATGTGTTGGTTCCTTGGACATCAGTGCTGTTAATTCTGGCCTCCACTTCTCTACTTGTGTTGAATGATGTTTATGATGATGATGTGTGCTATGTAGACAACTAGGTGATGATTGTGAAGTCAACCCCAACTAGTAATAGTTTGTGAAGAAGATTTCATAAAGTCAACCCCAAATAGATGTACAAGGCTAAATGGTTATGGTTCAATGGTACTCTTTAACACAGTAATAGACCAAGGACCGTACGATGTAGAATCAATGGCCATGATGCACACACTGCCCATTTGATGGGAGTGCCCTGGGTGCTGGATCCAGTGAAAATTGAATGAATTCCATGCAACCTTTTTTCCCATTACTGAGGGTCAACATAAAAATTAGCACAACTTGAAACACGAAAAGAAAGTGGCAATCAACTCCGATGTGCGTGGATCCATAACACACCACTAATTTGAAGTCCAAGTCTTTTAAGAGGGCTTGAAGCTATGTTAATTTGAAGTCCTAAAGATGAACTTAGGATTGATGTCATGCACACCACAGGCACTGTCAATGTCACTTCTCCCTGAAGTGGCGAAATTGGGCAACGTCTGCTATTTGTTTTGATGGAATTGATTCTGAAGTCGAAAGTGGCACTTTCAGTCAACTTCCAGTCAACCCACAGAACATCCTTTCTAACCTCTAGACTTCAGCCCAAAAACGTCTGATGAATGAAACTCAAAAGCTAAAGGGGGTAACGGGTCCCATACAACAGATCCGGTTAATGAACATGACACTTATAAGAGTTCTTTAATAGTAGGTCCCAAAATTAAAGATTGAACCCAAAATTATCATCTCGTCATATCGATTAGGTTTTAGGGTTTAGATTAGGTTTGAAGATTCGGATTAGGTTTAGAATTAGGTCTAAGATTCTTCCCCTATCCTGTTGATCTTAAGGTTTTAGAATTAGGTTTATGTTTTAGATTAAGTTTAGCAATGATGGCAAGCAAATAAAAATTTGAAGTGTATGAAGAGACATTTGAAGTGTATGAAGAGACATTTTCGTCCTGTCCTTAGGCTTAAAAGAAACTCATGTTTTGGACTGTTTACTAAATCACCCAAAACTAAAAGGCAATGGGACCTAAATAACGGCCCTAATATGCTTCTCAGTTTCCATGATGACAAACACCAACAAGAACAAAATACATTAAAAAAAAATAATAACAAAATGGCTGAGGGGACAGAATACATTAAAAAGAAAGAAAAGAAAAGAAAACTCATCCAGCCATTTGCTAGGAAGAGTTTCTGTAAAGAAAACTGTACAATCTCTCTATTAGGTCCAGCTGAGCTAGCAAAAAAGAAACAGAGGATATTCACAACCAATACTGAACAAGAGCAAGACAGGATCTTCATGAGTGGACCACAATTATCTGCCTCAGCGGGTGCGAGATGTCGGTGCCACCGGCGTGCTCCACAAATCCGGCGGGCGAGAAGGAGCTCCCGTGGCAGACGCACACGATGCTCACCTCTGATCGTGTGTACCTGTAGAGGAAGCCGGTGATGGTCCGGCCGTCGGGCCCATCCCCCGTGGTGGCCACGCACGGCATCCGTGGCAGCAAAGGGGAGGGTCCGGTCCTCGGATCCTCCGGGTTGGGCTTGTTTACAGAGGCGGATCCTTCCAGCTTCCCTTGGGTAGGTGCTCCTGCATCAGAGTTGGAAACCAGGCTAGAGTGGGGGGTGCTGGAGACCAACTTATCAGTACCTTCTTCTATTGCTTTAGATACTGGATGGCGGGAAACACATTGCCCGGAATTCCCTTGTGGGTTACTGGCTTGTGAGGAGGCCTGGGGCCGAGGATCCTCGGCCAAGGTATGGCTGGAATGGCTCTTCGCCCCGCCATCGCTGCTGCTGCTGCTGCTGCTGCTGCTGCTGCTGCTGCTGCTGCTGCTGCTTTTCCCTTCTGTAATAGTGAGTAACAAGCATTAATCCCAGCCCTTCTGAGCATGACTAGCATTATAAATGCATTCATTGCCATTTCAATCAGATTATTTCGGTGGCATCCAATAATTCCTTCGGTGGCTTCCATTCCATAGCATTTCGGTCGAATTCTTTCAAAGTACTTATCAATTCATACAGCACCTCCCATGGAATCAAAAGTCCGACAGTTTCCTATGAAATCACCAAAATTTCTTTCTTTTGTTTTAGGTTCCAAATCTTCCAACATAGAAATCATCCAAAATTTCTATCATACCAAATTTTCGCTAGACATTACAAAATGTCAGCCAAAATTAATGAACAACAATCAAAATTCAACATCAATTTTCTGGACAATTTCACGTAAAAATCCATCTTTTTTAAAAAAGATTCCTTGGTTTTAAGTGAAGAATTCCATAGTTTCTTCTAAGGTCAATTTGACTTACTCCCTTGTGTTAATAGGCCAATTAGAGTTGCCCCCCCCTAAAATGATATCAATTGGAGCTACCCCCAACTTTGGCTTAACCACCCAAATGTGATAATTAGACAGAATTGGGGGTATCTCAAAATACCATATAGGCATTGGAGGGGGGTATGTCAAATTTTTTGAAGGTTAATTCCAGTTTTTGTGGGCAACTCTAATCAATATCATTTTAGGGGAGTAAGTCTAATTGGCCTATTAACACAGGGGGCTTAAGTCAAATTGACCCTTTCTTCTATTCCTTATTTTTCATAAGAGATCGATATTTTGACTGACTTTTGGTAGAAATCTGACAAATCCAATATAATACAACCAAAATATTTCCAGGATTTCCTTAAAAAGTACAAAATTCCCACCGAAATTCGGTAAATTTCTTTCTTTTGACCGACCAAAATTGACATTCTATTGTCACTGCATTTGCACAACCACCTCAAAGGAAGAGTTCCAAGCAATCTCTCTTCGATCGAACGGGTGGGCATGGTTTGATTCAGATGATCCCAACAGGCTAGGCGGAGAGAATTAGAGAGCATGACTTGCATTACCCAATTCCAAGGTCCATCAATTAGGTATTTTACGGGATATTAAGTTGTAAGTCCAGAAATCAAATAAATTTGGAAAAAGAAAAAAAAGGTCCAGAAATCAAATATGGGACTGATGGAGGGCTTTAACAATCTGGGGGGCAGCTTGAGAATCATGGGGGTCATCACTGAACTGCCCATTGATTCACAATGTGTTAACAAGAACAGGGAACAGACGGTGGCATAATTCCAATTTCACAAGATTTGACAAGAATCTTTGATAGAACAAATTGTGATGGAAATTCAAGGAATCAATGGGGGGAGAGAGAATTTAACCTTGAAGGGAAGCAGTAGTCTGATGGTCCGAGATGCCCGAGGAGCTGCTCGCAGGTGAATCAGCCGACAATGGGGCCAGCTTAATCTTCAATTCCGGATAGCAACCCATGGGTTGCCGAGCCGGTGCCGGTGCCGGGAGTCGGCAAGCCACCGGCTGGTACACATTCCTCTCCGGCAGGGTCGAACTATCAGCAGTGGCGGGTGAAATCGCCGGGACCCAGCAGGGCATCGTGCAGGGGATGCCGAAGCCGTTCACAACAGGTACATATTGGACCTGGAAGCAAGGTTGCCGCATCTGCACTACCGGAAAGGGTTGGGGAGCCGGATTAGGGTTAGGGTTTTGAACGCCTACAATTTCTGGGATTTGGCTATCTGTAACCCTGCATTTCTGACCATGGGACCACCCAACGGCCCACGAGGCTTCGTCCTCCCTCGCCTTCCGATCTTTCGCCCTAGATTCCAGCTCCTGTGCTTGCAGTGCCATCCGGTCCTCCTCCGAGCAAGCCGTCGCCGGACCGCCGCATCCGGGGAGCACTTCGCTGCCCTCGTGTCCTATTACCTTCCTCTTCTGCTTCTCCTCCCGCTTCCTCCGCGCCTCCTTCCGCCGGAGCGCCTGAAGATCCCGGGACCGCTGCGCCTCCCCGCCGGCCGCGAGGAAGAAAGACACAGCGCCGGGTTTGGCGAGGCTCGTATCTCCGCCACCGAGATCTAGATCGGCGTCGCCGGACACAGCCGCGAAACCGGTCGCCCGGAGGGACCCACCGCCCGTCGCCGCCTTCCGGCAACCTCCGCCGATGGATAACCCGAGGCTGAGCTCCACCTCCCCGTCCTCCTCCACCTCCGGCTCGGTAAAACTCATTCTGTCGACCTCTCTCGCCATCAACGCCCGCAGATCCCCACCACACAAAGTCCAAATCCGAAAGATTTTCTTCAGGATTTGGGGCTGAGCTTTCCTTCTTGATCTTCGGAGACGACGACGAACACGAAGTTAATAAAAAGCTCCCTTCGCGGGAGAACCGCCACGTGGTAAAAGGTCGGGATTGCCACGTAGCATCCTAGGCTAAACGCGGGAAAACGTTTCTCTTTTCTCTTCCCTCCCTCGAAAGCCACGCCAATGGATCCCGAACAGCCAGAAAGCCCAAAACAAATCGAAATGATAGTTTGCCGCTAGCCAGCTGACACGTAACCGATAAATCGTCTACGATAAGTTCACTAGGTGAAGATTCACACGATTCGGAAGATGACACGTCTGGCTTCGATGTACGTTATCCGGAGGTTGCTTCCTGATCCCCCCAAGATCCGTGACAGACAGCCTGCACGTCGCCAGCTCACCACGTGGTTGGCAAGTACATGATCGCATCAAGCGTTACACGTGGCGCCGAAAGCCCCGCGGGGAGTTGCTGCTGCCTGACATTCTGGCGTCCATTCGGTTGATATGCGACACGTGGTTCCAAATGGGACATCTGGCGGTGCGTCTTCGCCGGCCTCGCGCTTTTCGAGCGTGTATGTGGTGGGCATGCACTTGCCCACGTGTCTCTCTCCGGTTGAACTGTAGGCAAGCATATCACGTGTAGAAATATCTCGTCCGTTACCTTTTGCCACGTTTCCGGTTTATATTGGCCTGCTGGACATGGCCTGTCTGTACGGAAAGAAAAAGGCCTGTGTTCAGATCTCCTCCAGTCGGTCGGCCCGGTCGGTGGGGAAAATTTTCAGCACATCCTGCGTACCATACAACCGCGGGACCCACTGCATTAGTACCTATCAGGACGCTCTAAATGCTGGGCCCGCTATCTCATATCTCTTGAATCGCAATGGGCACATGGTTGTATGGTAATAAAGATGTGCTGAAAATTTTCTGCCGTCGGTGGGCGAGGAGCACCGATTGGAGTATGATTCACTTTCGGGTGGCTTGCTATGGTGAGGCTGTGATGTGTGTCCTGCCCACCTTGTAGGCCACAAAACATTGGCCTTTATTTTGGAGGCCACATAACCTCCAAAATAAAGATAAAGTTAATTTACAGGCACATGCACTCCAATCATAAACCTTTATATTTTTTCTCTCTCTCTAATTTATATTAAAAAATTCTATTTTATATCCCGATTATGTATTAAAAAACTCTATTTATATACAAGATTTGGAACACAAATGCCAAATGGGATAAAAGGGAAATAAGACAAATGGTGTTTTTGACATTAAGCATGATGAATAGTGTTATGCAGGTTGGCCTCCAAATCCCTTCAAACCTTCAAATATGGAGGTAAAAAATGCAGATGTCTAAAATGGAGGTGGAAATGGAGGATGGTTGGAGAGGTTTCCACCTCTATTTTGGAGTTATGGAGGATGGTTGAAGATGCTCTTAGGCCAGAAAAATTTTAGTGCTCAAGGTTGTTGTACCCCTGTTATGAAAGAAAATCAACGGACTAAACATCTAATAGTCTAATATCTAATCTAACAGTATAATACTAAAATGGAGCTCTTTCTCCCGTGTTGTGATAAAGAGTTAGAATGATAGAATCCTTCTTCCAAATGTAAACATAGCGCTCTCTATTAATTCTTATTAAAAATCTACTATAGAGATGATAAATATCTATTGAAGGACAATTAATGTTAAATTGATTTGTAAATTAAAAAATCATTAGTAATATATATCACACCCTGATAAGTAAATCACACTCACACTAGAGTGTTCGTTTCTTCATATAGCTGTGATGTCATCTGAGCTAAGTAACGTGTATTAAGCTCATCCGAGCATTGCCCAGGTTTCTTACTAGTTTTCTAATAGTATAATGCTAAAATTGAGCCATTTCTCCTGTGCTGTGACACATGGATATTTTTTTAATAGCCAAAATCCTTCTCCTGTGTGTGAACACGGTTCTCTCTCATAAATTCTATTAAAACCCTACTATAAAGACGATAAATACCCATTCAATGGCATTTAATGATCATTTGATGTTAATTAGGAAATATATCTCTAACAAGTGAATCACACTCACTCCAAATTGCATACTTTTTCGGATGGCTGTGATGTCGTTTTGTGTCAAGTAGTGTGCATCAAGTTCTTCCGGGCATTGTTCGGGTTTCTTACTAGTCTAATATTATAATACTAGATTGGAAGCCTCTCTCCCATGTTATAACATGTGGATGTCTTTTAAAGAGCGATAATCCTTCTTCCGTGTGTGAACGTGGCTCTCTTTTACATCCTATTAAAAACATACTATAAAGATAAAAAATACTCATTCAACAGCATTTAACGGTCATTTGATGTTTATATCTCCCTCTCTCTCTCTCTCTCTCTCTCTCTCTCTCTCTCTCTCTCTCTCTCTAATAAGTGAATCACACTCACTTCATATTTCACACTTCTTCGGACACTTGCGATGTTGTCTGTGTAAAATGGCTTGAATCAAGTTCATCCGAGCATTGCCCGAGTTTCTTACTAGTCTATATCTATATATCTGTACTAAAATGGAAGCCTCTCTCCCGTGGTGTGACACGTGGACGTCTTTTAAAGAGCTATAATTCTTTTTCCATGTGTGAACTCAGGCTCTCTTTTAAATCAATTTAAAAACCTACCATAAAGAGATGATAAATTTTCATTCAATGGTATTTAATGGTCATTTGATGTTAATCTCTCTCTCTCTCTCTCTCTCTCTCTCTCTAACGAGTGAATCACACCCACTTCATATTTCACACTTCTTCGAACAGTTGCGATGTCGTATTTGCCAAATGGCGTGCATCAAGCACATTCGGGCATTACCCGAGTTTCTTACTAGTCTATATATCTAATAGTCTATATATATACTAAAATGGAAGCCTCTCTCCCGTGTTGTGACACGTGGACGTCTTTTAAAGAGCTAGAATCATTCTTCCATGTGTGAACGCAACTCTCTTTTAAATCAATTTAAAAATCTACCATAAAGATGATAAATTTTTATTCAATGGCATTTAATGGTCATTTGAAGTTAACCTCTCTCTCTCTCTCTCTCTCTCTCTCTCTCTCTCTCTCTAACAAGTGAATCACACTCACTTCAGATTTCATACTTCTTCGAATAGTTGCGATGTCGTCTATGCCAAATGGCGTGCATCAAGCACATTCGGGCATTGCCCAGGTTTCTTACTAGTATAAAACTAAAATGGAATCCTCTCTCTCGTGTTGTGACACGTGGACCTCTTTTAATGAACCAAAACCCTAGCCTTCACCTGTGTGTAAACGCTGCTGTCTCTCATAAATCTTATTAAAAACTTGCTATAAAGATGATATATACACATTCATTGCATTTAATGATCATTGGATGTTAATTTAGAAATCATTAGTACCATCTCTTTCTAACAAGTGAAATCACACTCGGACAGGTTAATTAGACACTCCAGGTTGCAAATTTCTTCGGACGGATGTGATGCTGTATGTGCCAAGGTGCATGCACCAAGTTCATCTGTGCATTGCCCGGGTTTCTTACTAATATATATATATATATATATATATATATATATATATATATATATATATATATATATATATATATATATATATATATATATATATATATACATATATATATATATATATATATATATATATACATATATATATATATATATATATATATATATATATATATATATATATATATATATATATATATATATATATATATATATATGAGGAATGGGATGCTGCCTATCAAAGCAGCGTTGTTTGCTGCTTTGATACATTGTTTGACCATCCTAGAAGTTTTGGAATTTGATGAAATTTGGTGAGGGTGTTGTCTAGGGTAAGATGATCATCCTCACAAATTTTCATCAAATTTCAAAACTTCTAAGAGGGTCAAATGGTCGAAGCAAAATCTGCAGATTTTAACGGTGACTGTAGAAATTCCGTTAGATGCGAAACCCATTTGCAGCCGTCCGATCAACCGATCGAACGATCGGTGTTCACCCCGCCCATCGACCGCAGCTGTTACTGTGCCGGGCACAGTAACAGCGATTTCGGTGGGTGGGGTGAATGCTGGCCGTCCGATCGGCGTGAATCGAACGGTAAAAAAACTCTCCGGCCGGTTAAAATTTTTCGGTGGGTGGGGTGAACGCTGGCCGCCCGATCGGCGTGAATCGAACGGTTAAAAAACTCTCCGGCCGGTTAAAATTTTCAACCGTTCGATCGAATGATCGAACGGGTGAGATCCCGTGGGAAACCATCAAATAGGACAAAAGGTAATGATTACAATCATTACCTTTTGTCCTATTTGATGGTTTCCCACGGGATCTCACCCGTTCGATCATTCGATCGAACGGTTGAAAATTTTAACCGACCGGATAGTTTTTTAACCGTTCGATTCACGCCGATCGGACGGCCAGCGTTCACCCCACCCACCGAAATCGCTGTTACTGTGCCCGGCACAGTAACAGCTGCGGTCGGTGGGCGGGGTGAACACCGATCGTTCGATCGGTTGATCGGACGGCTGCGGATGGGTTTCGCAATAGATCGGCCCTCTCTCTCTCTCTCTCTCTATATATATATATATATATATATATATATATATATATATATATATATATATATATATATATATATATATATATATATATATATATATATATATATATATATATATACTAAAATGGAAGCCTCTCTCCTGTGTTGTGACACGTGGACGTCTTTTAAAGAGGTAGAATTCTTCTTCCATGTGTGAATGTGGCTCTCTTTTAAATCCATTTAAAAACCTATAATAAAGATGATAAAATTTCATTCAAAGGCATTTAATGGTCATTTGATGTTAATCTTTCTCTCTCTCTCTCTCTCTCTCTCTAACAAGTGAATCACACTCACTTAATATTTCACACTTCTTCAAGCAGTTGCGATGTTGTCTTTGTCAAATGGCGTGCATCAAGCATATTCGGGCATTGCCTGGGTTTCTTACTAGTATATACTAAAATGAAAACCTCTCTCCCGTGTTGTGACATGTGGCCGACGTCTTTTAAGAGCTAAAATTCTTCTTCCATATGTGAACGTGGCTCTCTTTTAAATCTATTTAAAAACCTACCATAAAGATGACAATTTTTAATTCACTGGCATTTAATGGTCATTTGATGTTAATCTCTCTCTCTCTCTCTAACAAGTGAATCACACTCACTTCATATTTCAATCTTCTTCGAACAATTGTGATGTCATCTTGCCAAATGGCGTGCATCAAGCACATTCGGGCATTGCCCGGGTTTCTTGCTAGTATAATAGTCTACATCTATACTAAAATGAAAACCTCTCTCCCATGTTGTGACATGTGGATGTCTTTAAAAGAGCTAGAATTTTTCATCCGTATGTGAACGCGGCTCTCTTTTAAATCCAGTTAAAAACCTATCATAAAGTTGATAAAGTTTCATTTAATGGCATTTAATGGTGATTTGATGTTAATCTTTCTCTCTCTCTCTAACAAGTGAATCACACTCACTTCAGATTTCACACCTTTTCGAACAGTTGCGATATCATCTTTGCCAAATGGCATGCATTAAGCACATTCGGGCATTGCCCGGGTTTCTTACTAATATAATACTAAAACAAAGCCCTCTCTCCCTGTGTTGTGACACATGGATCTTATTTTAATAACCAGAATCCTTTCCCCGTGTGTGAATGTGGTTCTCTCACTTAAATCCTATTAAAAATCTACTATAAAGATGATAAATACTCATTCAATGGCATTTAACGGTCATTTGATTTTAATATTTGATGTTCATCTGGAGTGAGTGAGTCAAAAATTCAAGATTGAACATCTCTTCGGACATATGTTATTTTGTCGGTGGCAAGTTGCGTACATCAAGTTCATCCGGGCATTACCCGAGTTTCTTACTAGTCTATATCTATATATCTATACTAAAATGGAAGCCTCTCTACCATGTTGTGACACATGGACGTCTTTTAAAGAGCTAGAATTCTTCTTCCGTGTGTGAACGTGGCTCTCTTTTAAATCAATATAAAAACCTACCATAAAGATGATAAATTTTCATTCAATGACATTTAATGGCCATTTGATGTTAATCTCTCTCTCTCTCTCTCTCTCTAAAAAGTGAATCAAACTCACTTTAGATTTCACACTTCTTCAAACACTTGCGATGTTGTCTTTGCCAAATGGCATGCATCAAGCACATTCGGGCATTGCCCGGGTTTCTTACTAGTATCTATACTAAAATGGAAGTCTCTCTCCTGTGTTGTGGCACGTGGAGTCTTTTAAAGATCTAGGATTCTTCTTCCGTATGTGAACGCTGCTCTATTTTAAATCCATTTAAAAACCTACCATATAGATGATAAATTTTCATTCAATGGTATTTAATGGTCATTTGATGTTAATCTCTTTATTTCTCTCTCTCTTTCTCTCTCTCTCTCTCTAACAAGTGAATCACACTCACTCTAGATTTTACACTTTTTTGAACAGTTACGATGTAGTCTTTGCCAAATGGTATGCATCAAGCATATTCGAGCATTGCCCCGGTTTCTTACTAGTATAATACTAAAATGGAGCCCTCTCACCCGTGTTGTGACACGTGGACTACTTTTGAAGAACCAAAATTCTTCTTCCATGTGTGAACACGACTATCTTTCATTAATCCTATTAAAAACCTACTATAAAGATGATAAGTAACCATGCAATGGTGTTTAATAGTCATTTGATTAATTAAAAAATCCACTAGTATTATCTCTCTCTCTCTCTAACAAGTGAATCACACCCGGACGATGGGTGAATCGCAATCACTCCAGGTTGCACACTTCTTCAGACGACTATGATGTCATCTATGCTAAGTGGCCTACATCAAGTTCATTCGGGCATTGCCCTAGTTTCTTACTATAATAAAACTAAAATTAGGCCTGAAGCAGATCTTGATCCGAATAGCCCGAATCTGGTATTAATTTTTTGATCCGATATCCGATTAAAAATGATCAAAACCAATTAGAAACATAATTGGATCAGATCCGGGTTTATCCTGATCCGATTCAATTAAGATCCAATCCAACACTATCTAACATAACCATTATACAACTGCCCCTGGATCTACGTATTATGATTATTAAAGGCTTAAATTTAAAGCCTAACCACTCTATTATATAAACTTTGATAAGTGCCCTCATTACCTAACCCTTCTATTATATTATTTGTATTGAAAAGGAAAATAAACAGAACTTGTTTTGAATCCATAATTTGAGGATGGTTTAGTATTTTTTTTTGTTTCTAAATGAATGTTCATATTCGGATCTAGAATTATTCGATAGTTTCAGACTCAAACCAAATATTGCAATATCCATCGGATATCAGATCGACGGATTCCTATTTGGATCAGATTCAGATATACCCTGATTTGCTCAAATCCGACACATTGATAGGCTAACTAAAAATGGATATACCCTGATCCGGCAGATTCCTTATCCCGTGTGTGAAAGCGGCTCTCTCTCATAAATCATATTAAAAATTTGAAACTCTATTATAAAGTTGATAAATATTCATTCAATGGCATTTAATGATCATTTGATGTTAATTAGAAAATTCATTAGTCTATCTCTCTCTTTCTAACTAGTAAATCACACCTTGATGAGTAAAACACTCACTGCAGGGTACACATTTCTTCAGACAGCTGTGATGTCGTCTGTTCCAAGTGACGTGCATCAAGTTCATATGGGCATTGCCTTGGTTTCTTACAAGCACATTGTGACCAAAGACGGCTACAAGCCTACAACCACATATCAATCAATCACGATGATGCCAACAAGGATAAAGATCCTATCACACTAAATCAAGAAGAACCCGAGGGTAATGCTCATCCATCAAGGTCCCCTAACGCATCCATCGGGCTTGAAACAACTAGCCAGTTTACTCCATTGTTCCCTTCACCGTGCAAGATCCATACACGATGAAGATTTCGATGGAGACAGTGAAAATCCAAAGTAAGGGGATCAACCGAGGCAGAATTCAGAAGGCGAGAGAGAATGACCATCGAATCTCCTTCAGTCCACACCGGAAAGAAATGGCCAACATTGAGTAATGATCTACAAACCAAACCAGAGACCACAAAGTTCTACCGCCGCAGCTGAAGCATAGAGAAGAACCAATAAACCGACAAGCGGGATGGATCCTTGAGCATCCCAGATTAGGATTCTAACACCCCCCAACAGTGAGTCGCATTACAAGAGTAGTCAAAGTTGAGTTTGATCATCTCGTTGTCGGGGGGCTCCCATTTGACATCACAAGCTAGCTGTGAAGAGGCTCGATGACGACTCTAATGAGCCCGGTGAAAGGCCAACGCGTCGTCAAAAACCCTGTGCCAGGTAATCGACAAAAGCTCTTCCCACAAATCAAAGACGGCTTGATTCCATGCCTTCCAAATGTGCCAGGTCACCAGAACATAAAGGGGATTGGGAGAGATGTTATTTTTTCTCGTACCACCGTTAGGAAGATGGCATAAAAGCAAGCCAAATAGGGTTTTGCTATTTTGCGACTTTGCCTCGAGCCCTTTCTATTGCCCAGGCTCTGGAATTTAGGGTGCTATCTAATTGGGTAGGCCCTTCAATAAAAGCCCACTCTGATTTCTTTATCCCAAATTGAAGTGAGGGCGGGGGGGGGGGGTTAAGCCCTCTGGTCTAAGGTAAGTCCGCCCCTGAGCTGAACTCGAGATGAGTTCCACGCGGTGGAAATGTTTGATGGGAATCAGGTTGCACTACATGGATTCCAAGGCCTAGGCCCAACCTAGTTTTGATGGACCACTTGTTTGGTGCACATCAATATTTTATTTTGCTATTTTTAGTTATTTAGTTGCTTATTTTTAACTTTTTTTATGATAATTTTTGCACATATCAAAACCCATGTTATAAGGGTTTCCTTTTTAGCTTTAGTAGTCCTAAGTCCATAAGTTTTAGGAGTACTAGTCCTACGCGTTTTGTATTTGCTTGTGAGTTTATAAAAATACCCCAAAGCCTCTATTTTTAATAAATGAACAAATTAATATGTGCCATTGACCGTCAGTTGCATGTTCACCTACTTTATAACGACATACTTGATCAAACTCATATCAGAATTTGTCAAATATATTCCTTGTGTAGATAGTCGAGGCATGGTTCAATATCGGACTAATTGTATTCAAAATCCGCTTCTTATATATAGAGATGTAGTCTTCTTTCCTCTATCTTGTATAAATTTTATCCAAAGCTTGTTCATACTGTGTAACAAAATCTTTCAGATTAGTTTGAGATGAAACAAATCCATCAAAAAAGGAGTTAATGTTCTCACTTCTGCCAGTTGTATACATTCTAGCAAAAAAGGTGCTTCGATTGTATGTCGATACCCACATATGCCGAATTTCGTATAGACTCTTGAGCCAATTATTCTCGGCTAAATCAAATTCCAATATTATAGAATGCCATTGGTTTTCAAACCCCTCACTTGTGTATGTATAATGAATACATTTTTTCATTGTTTGCTTGAACTTTGACTTCTTAAAATACACATGAGCAAGTTTCTCCAGGAATTTCTTTTGGATAAGCCATAGACAATAACAATGACGCGATTCGGGAAAGACCTTTGCTATAGTACTACCAATAGCTAAATCTTGGTTTGTTATTATAGACAACGGATGTCTTCCTCCCATGGCCTTTAACCATTTCTGAAAAAGCCAAACAAAAGTCACCTCGGATTCATCTTGCAATAGTGCACAATTGAATAATATTGATTGTAAGTGATGATTTACTCCTGTGAAGGGAGCAAACGATATATTGTACTTGTTTGTCCGATAAGTGGTATCAAATGCAACCACATCTCCAAATTGCTCATACGCTATTCTTGATCTTGCATCCACCCAGAAAAAATTTGTGGCTCGAGCATTTTCATCGCATTGAATAGCATAAAAAAAGTATGGATTCTCGACCTGTTTATTGCTAAAAAATGTAACAACTTATTTGCGTCTCCAAATTCCAAGTCTTTATGTCTGACCGATTTTAGGTGATTCCAACAATCCCTGTCATCAAAATCTACGGCTGAATAACCGCCACCAAAAATAGATGGTAGCTTTCCTACTTGCAAATTCTCTCTGTTAAAACATTCAATCAAATCTTTTGCTGCATCGGGCATACATCTGTTTGACCTCATATGAATCATCTTGCTATGAGTGACCAATGCATAATTATGGTCATCACTAAAACCTGTAATTTGCCACTGATTTGCCTCCTTAATATTCGCAACACGTATATAAACATTGCAACCGTCCCTGACTGTCGAATGACTTCTTCTGATAATACATTTTCCATTATGGTCCATGCCTTCTTCTTTTGACTTCTTCCAATGGATTCCCTCACATGAGCAAACAAACTTGACAAAAGTGAGAGCATCCCCACGCCGCCCTTTATTTGATGACCGAGTACGAATCGTATACCCTTTTTCATGACCAAATTTTATATAATATTCCTTTGCTTCTTTCAAAGAATTAAACAACATCCCCATGAACGGTTTGTTTATATCCTTGCAGTCCTTCGAACTTTGAGCTATATCTTGATTTTTTATATCCTCACATGAAGTTCAATCACTATAGCACTCTGTTGTCGGATCAATAGCAGCCGCTAGATCATCATGAGAATTGTTTCCAAGGAAATGATAAAAGACACGAGATCAAAGTGATAGCATTTGATAAAAAAATTGTAATATGACGAAATAGTTTAGTGAAAAAAAATTCAAGAAAAGTGACGACAAAATGAATACCTTCCTTCTTCTGTCATTTCTATCAAAATCACACTTGTTGAAGATTTCATATTTAGATTATCGCACCACTGTCATGAAACAACATAATATAGAAAAATAAAATCAGGCCTAACAATTAGATGAGATATCTATACATAACAAGTAACAGGACGTGCATGCAGGCACAGTGACAATCACATGGCACTTTAGAATGCTCAAAGAGAATGGCATTGAGAAAATAAAATGGACACTCTGACAATCATGGTGATGGAAGTATATTAACAATCATATTTTTTTAATAAGTAGAGATTAGAGATGGTGCAATAGATCAAAGGATAATAAGAAATTCCTGCAGTAGTTCAAAGGATGTTAGAAATTCCTGCAGCCGACATGCTCTGGAGTGTTCTTCCTCGCTGGTCGGATTGCATCCCAGCCGTCACCTGCTACTCTCCAATCACGGAGAGAATGGGGGTAGAAAAAAAATGGAGGGGACCTACCTACGGGTCTTCTTCCTCTCTGATCGGGTTTCGTCCCAACCGTCTCCGATCTGCAAGCGTAGAGAAACAGGGAACTCCAATCGATTGGCCCAACTGTCTCCGATCTACAGGCGTAGAGAAACAGGGAACTTCAATCGATGGGCACGCGTCACAGATGACAGAGAGCTCTTCTTCCTCTTCGATCGGCCGACTCGATGGACAGAGAGGCAGCTGCTCGCACGCGATCGGAACCAGTGAAGAGGGAGGCAGGCCGCGATTAGGGCTCCGATTGGGGTAGAGGGAGGCCGGGGAGATTAGGGTTCCAATCAGGTAAAAGGGCATCATCGGGGCTCCGATCGGGGTTGGGAGCGGACAGAGGAGTAGCTGCTCTGCTCGCACGGAGGTCAGGGCAAGATCGGAGCTCCGATCGGGGTCTCGTTCACGTGGAGGAGAGAGAGGCAGATCGGGGGTCTCGTTTGTAAGGAGGAGAGATCGAGAGGCAGATCGGGGGTCTCGTTCGTGCGGACTGAGTTTTTTAAGTCGCTGGATTGAGGACTAATCTTAGTCGTCGGCCTGTTTTGAACGGACGGCTTGAATCATTAGTAATCTTATTAGTAAGATTCCATTAGTAAGAGTATCCCTCCCCATATATATATACTAGTTAAAACCCCGTGCCCAAGGGCACGAAAAAGATTTCGAGTGTGATGAAAACATTTTGAGAACGATAATAATATTTAGAGGGTGGCGGCAATATTTCGAGAGAGGCAATGAAAATTCATTGGCAATGATATTATTGAGAGAGAGAGAGAGAGATCATTTTATGTGAAAACTCATGTTACAAAAGCCCTTTTGGCACTCAGACCGCCTTCGACAACAACACCCCCCTTCGGCACTACAATGATTGCCTATTAGGTGAACATATGATCTTTAAAAAAAAATGACATTTCATATGAACTCCAGATTGAATTGAAGAAGCTGCTATCTTTTTGATCAAAATAGATGAAAAATGGCTCTTGCTAAAAAAAACAGTACATTTCAGATGAACTCCAGATTGTCAAGATTTCTACTAAGTTTTTTTTAGCCATCTAATTAAGCCATACACAAAATAGCTAAGATGTGTGTGTGTGTGTGTGTGTGTGAGAGAGAGAGAGATCCTTTGGCATGGTCCCGACAGACGAATGGATGCAGGGGCATCGTTGATGGAGCCCATATTTGTTCGCAGCGATAATTTTCAATGGAGCAATGGTAATTGGTCTGACCCCGACGATCGAATTGATATGAATGCCAACTTGGGCATCGTTGATGAATTTTGCCCCACCATTCCAGTTCCATTCAATTATCAGGCGGTTCCTGCGCCCCATGAGTAACTGAGGCTCATGCTTGGATGGAGACGATAAAATTATTTCCCATAATATTATTTATTTTTTTAAAAACCTAACTGATGGAAGTCTTATTCAGTTATAAGATAAATTACAAAGACTAATAAAATCATCAACCAATTAAAAAAATCAAAGCATTTGATTGAAAAGAGCCTTATTAATTTTAGATCTGCTGATTTTAGCATTATGTAATGAGCCTGCTCTCTTGACAATAGAAACAGATTGAGATTAATCCAGTGGCAAGTTAACAGAGAGGGAAAAAAAATTAAGTGGATGGCAAATACATAATGTAGTTCTAACAGGGATGTGCATCTCCAGAGAACTGAGGCAGCAGGCTCAAATATAACTTCTGATAGAGCTCCCACTGAGCATATGAAGCATAAGAAAATCAAAGTTAAGAAAACATCAAGGAATCATACAGACAATTCGTAGATTAAAAACATTTATAACCCAGATTCAAAAACATGCAATGACATATACTGGTCAATTCACAGGAAGTGAGTAGATACGGGCACCTATAATCTCTAAAGACCATGAATCCTCACCCCGCCAGATCAAATAAATGTGCACCTATAAACAACCAAATCTGATTTTAGATCTAACATGATTTTTTTAGGATCAAGAATTGGAAGTGAAGGAATTCAATCATCACATCAGATTTTGATCACCAAGTATTCAAATCGAACATTACCTTAAAGCTTCTGTCGCCAATGCAGGCAATCACATGCTTATCCTTGCCGCTTGGGCATACCCAAGGGTCGCTACCAAGAATCATCCAATGGATCCGTACTGTATAAGGAACTCATATCTGCAAGACAATCAAAAGATTAAAAACAGTTATTCTCAGTTGCGAATCATATCTCTAGATACAACACAACAATGTATTGGGATTTCACCATTACAGAATCAGCCGTCACACACCTTTGCGATCTAGCATTTACCCTCACCATTCTAGATGGCTTCCACCATTGTAGTTTCAGTTCTAGATTACATTGTACGACCCATCATACATCTCCACCTCGATGGTGTAGCCTACGTCTATGAGAAAAAATAATGGTGTCTGCCTGCACCATAGTATCGTCGAGACGTCCTGGACCATCAATTAAATTAAATTTTAAAATTTATAAAGTAAGAAGTTTCGTACGGTAACCAACGATAATAAGCTTCCCAACTCACAAAAAAAAAAAATCAAGCAAGAAATATCAAACCAGATCAAAGAAATACCAAAAAAAAAATCAAGCAAGAAATACGATAATAAGCTAGTATACCACAGCTAACAGGGGAGAGAGAGAGAGAGAGAGAGAGAGAGAGAGAGAGAGAGAGAGAGAGAGAGAGAGAGAGAGAGAGAGAGAGATGGGGGGGGGCGCACAGCAGTGGCAACCCCCCCTCTTTTAGTTGCCACCACCACCGTCCTATCGAAAACCGTCTTTTGTGGCAACTTTAGCAAAATTATGTTTACGATTGCTACAACTACTAAGCAAAATCAGCAAAACAAACAATAACCGCTAATTTGGATTAACATTTTCAATGTGGTGTTTATATGTTGTTAATGGTGACAGAGCAGTAGTATTATATGATGCAGCAGGTGGCTCAAACATATTGGTTATTGGTAAGTCAATTCTATTCAAATAAAAGAAAAAAATACTTTTAATAGCCTCAAACATCATGAACTTTATGATGTTTTAATATTTTATATTTTTGTATACAATAGTTGCAAAAAGTTCTAAAAAAATTATATAAAAAGATTCAATAATATCATAATCGAATGGTTGAAGATAAGTTTCCTACTAAATCACTACTTACATGATTCCTATAAGCATTCTTATTAGATACCTTGTATTCCACTCTTGACCTAGCCACAACAACCCCAATAATTACACATCATAAAAAAGTATGAGGAAGAAAAAAAAAAAAACAAAGATCAAATCTGAATTGTGATTCAAATGCTTTTGGTCATTTCACCATGATAAACAATATGAAATGACAAACATATCCTTGGAATGGACCAATGAGAGAGATCGGGAACATCCAACCTCTTTAAAGAGGTTGGAACAAAATCAGACTCCGTTGGGGATGATGGAGCTCAGTGATAGCTTGGCTCTCCGGCGACATGAGGTAATAGTGACGGCACTCTCCGGGAGAGAGAGAGAGAGAGAGAGAGAGAGAGAGAGAGAGAGAGAGAGCACGGGGTCAGCCACATCTTTTCTTATTTTAATTTTTTTTCTCTTACTTTTTTTATATGTCTTTCCACATTTTTACAAAAAAAACCCAAACTGCTTGTGTCTCTCTCCCTCCCGAGGTGAATCGCACTCATCATAACTTAGAGAATAATCTTGACCAGCAATTACATTCACATCTATAAATCTTAGTCACTTTTTATATATATAAAATTAGAGGATATTATATCTTTTATTTCAATTAAACTTTGGATGACATGAAGCTCTGAACATCTAAAATGTAGATACAGATGCAACTTAAGAAACCATGAAATGAAGCAACAACGTAGTGATTAATCCACGTTAATGATGGGTTTTTTATTTTTTTTATCCCTATAGCTTTTAGAAACCAAATATCATTGAAATTTCGTCATTTAAAATCTATCTACATAGATGCAGGAATTCATGCTAAGTATAGATCTCGAAATTTGTACAATCCAAAGAAAAGACATTAGAATGGGAACCCAAGTAAACAAAGGAACCCAAAAAACAATCTAAAACTATAATAAAAACATATCTGAGTGTTTCTTAGACGAAGCAACAAAATTTTTTAGGTAAGGACAGACTGCGAAGGTACTCGGGCGCATCTCTCACCTGGTGTAGAGATGGCGATAATGGCAATTGAGGAGGAAGCTTGCCAAGGAAGGAAGCCGACGGGGTATCCATTGCCAGTGGGGGCAAATAGACTGCGGAAGAAGTGGATGCAGCTAACATCAGCACGGGATAAACGGTGTCGATCGGCACATGAATCGGACTTGGTAGTAGTGGAAACGGAGGAGCATCTATCAGCTGGTTGTTCTTTATGATCCTGCATTCTCAAAAACCCATTAAGGTGCATCTCTTTGAGAAATTTAAAAATACAGAACCAGAGTGCTTAGAGATACTCAATATCAAAAAGGGATATCACAATATAGAGCATTCCCTGATAAGCCCCAAAATAAACAGATTAAAAAAAACATCAACAACTTTAAAAAAAACAAAAAAATGGGAGAGTTGAAAATGAATTGAAGATTATAACTACAATACTGATCTCATTAGGGATCTGCCCTGTTAGCCGATTCCCCTTCAAATATCATCGCAAACTCTTGAGCTCCCCAACTTCGGAGAGCGGTCCCCACTGAAGTTCATGCTGGAAATCTTTCTGCAAACCCCTAGCGAGCATTATCAACCGCACCCCCATGGTCCCACAAAAAGTACAGCAAAATGGAAAAAGGGTGGGCGAACATACAGGAAAACGACGGTGGCGGTGAGGCCGCTGCAGACTACGCCCCGCCAGTCGCAATGGTCGTTGGCACCAGAGGTCCAGTTGAGGAGCACATAGGCGTCGTCGCTGAAGGATGCCTTGAGCGATATCAGCCCACGGCCTGATGGAACACACCGGAGAAAAAAATGTAAGAGAGAGAGAGAAACAGCGTCCTCCATGGGTAAATCACGCTAAGCCCCGCTTCTCCTGTGAGAATGGCTTAGTGGTCGGGTTGGCAGCGATTGTAGGCAGATCAGGATCGAGAAAATCGAACGGCCCAGCAGAGGTCTCCGGTTGTCGTCGCCGGCACCGACAGGCTGTGGATCAGTGAGAGTGGCTGGACGGTTGATCCGTGGTGATGGTAGGCAGAGGTCTCCAGTTGGCGATCGACCCAGCCAAGATTCGCTTTGGAGAGAAAGAGAGGGGGTGCGGGATTCCAGAGCGGAAGGGGGAAGGGGCAGTCGGGGTGCGAGATGCCTGAGCCGAAGGGGGAAGAGGCAGCGGGGGGTGCTTGCCGGTGGGGCAGGATGCCTGAGCGGAGGAGAGAAGAGAGCCGCGTTGGAGAGAGAGAGAGAGAGAGAGAGAGAGAGAGAGAGAAGGGGAGGGGAAAGCTGAAAAAGAGAGAGAGAGGGGGGGGCATGAAGGAGAGAGACAGAGAGAGAGGGAGGGGGTCCTGGAGGACTCCGACGGCGAGATCGGGGTCGGATCGCAGAGAGAGAAAGGGGGTTGGAGCCGGATCGGGGCCGGAGGAGAAAGAAAGGGAGGGGGTCACCTGCGATCGGAGATGGCGTGGACTCCGACGGCGAGATCGGGGCATGGCTGCGATCGGGGTCGAGTGCCAGATCGCGAGAGAGAAGGAGAGGGAGGGGGTCGGGGCCAGATCGCAGAGAGAGGGAGGGGGTTGGGGCCGGATTACATGACAGAGAGAGGGAGGGGGTCGTGGAGGTCTCCGACAGCGAGATCGGGGCCGGATCGCATGACAAAGAGAGAGGGAGGGGTCCTGGAGTACTCCGACGGTGAGATCGGGGCCGGATCGCAGAGACAGGAAGGGGGTCGGAGCCGGATCGGGGCCAGAGGAGAGAGAGAGGGAGGGGGTCGACTGCGATCGGAGATGGCATGGACTCCGACGGCGAGATCGGGGTGGGGCTTCTTCTCTCCCTCTTCTCTCTCTCTCTCAAACGATCTCTCTCCCCCTCTCTCAAACGATCACTTCTTCTCTCCCTCTTCTCTCTCTCTCTCAAACGATCTCTCTCCCCCTTTCTCAAACGGTGTCGGTAGCTATCTCTCTCCCATGAGTACGCGACTCGGGGAGAGATTAGGAAGGGGCGTGGAAGAGGAGGAGCAGGGGGCTTTGGGCTGAGTGTGAATAGTTGGTCGGGGCTTTGGGCTGAGTGCAAATTTCAAACTCTGTCTCTCTTTCCATTCGAATTTCAAATTATTTCCTCCCTCCTTTCCTCCCTTTTTGTTTCATCTCTTTACATCTCAACCCTTGCTATGTTTATCCCCCTCCTCTGTATAAATCTCAGTCGTCGCTTTGTCTCAGTTCATTTGTCCCCCCCACAACCGTTGTCCCTTATTTATATATATATATATATATATATATATATATATTGCTTTGTGCGATTAAGTTGGCTGCGAGGGTTCTTCCCCGACAGCGTGAGGCCTAGGGATATCCGGTGTGAGGCCAACGGCGTGAGACTAAAGGGTTTGCGAGAGCCCTGGTACCATCTCCCCTTATTCTTCTCTTTATTTTCTCTCTTGACTCTCCACCCTCGGCAACGATTATAAGATTTGCAAGACCCCCCCCTTATCCTACACCAGTTCATCTTCCAGCTCATGGATCTGTGCAACGTCTTTGTCATCCGCATACATGTACGGGTTTCTTGTTCTTCATCGATCATGATAGATATTGGGTGTTCTAGGGTTTCGGTTGAGAAATCCTTACATGACATATTGCTGATATCATTGTTTGTTGTATGTTCAAATAGCATGATTCTTTCCCAATAACAATAATTATCGGCTACCTCTTGTGCTGGTAGGCCGAGCACACAATGAGGTGGCGTGCATGTATTGGTGAAAGGGGTGTGAAGCCCACATGCAGCATCTATCTATATAATAAGCTACAGTTTTGTGGGGGGTACAAACAACGGTCTGTCTTTGAGCGGGGGATAGAATGAGGGGGCAAGATAAGCTGTTGTAAGGGTGAGTGCGATTCATCTGGGTAGGGGGAACGGTTGAGATTGAATCGAGTTAAAATATGGGGATGAAATTATGTGTAGGAAAGTAATAAATTAGTGAAGGACTTGATTGTAAAAAAAAAATTTAATAATCATTTAGAGGGTTTTCGTGTAAAAAAAATAAGGATATGTTCGGTATTGATATGATTGTTTACACATTTTCTTGCCAGGGTTAATTCCCTATGGCTGCCATCTGTACGTGGTCCCCCTCCGCCATAATTGCTTTCCGGTTACAAAAAACAGAGAGATCACAGCCGTCGGTTTCTCTCTCTCATCTCCGATCTCTCTCTCTCTCTCTCTCTCTTCATTTCTCTATCTCATCTCCGTCTCTCTCCCTCCCACGATTTCTCTCTTCGTTGGTTTCTCTCTCTCTCTCTCTCTCTCTCTCTCTTTATTCGGGTTGTCACGGCACGATTACTGGTGCAACGGAGGAGGCAAGGCGGTGGGGTGGTTGCCATTACAGCGAGGTGAAGGAGAGGGGGTGGTGGGGTTGAGGTTTTGTTGGGCCGCAGGGAGGAAAGGAGGTTGGGTGGTTGTTGGGTGCGGCACGACAGTGGAGGCGGGACAGGTCGGGGAGCGGCTGGCCTTGGCGTCCACTACCGATGCAGCGGGCCGGTAGAAGGACTCTCTCTCTCTCATCCATGGACTCCCTCTCTCTCTCTCTCTCCTAACCATCCCTTTCTCTCTTCTCTCTTCTCTCTCCTACCCGATCCCCCCCTCTCCGGACTTCTCTCCCTCCCTCTCTCTCTCTCTCCTAACTGTCCCTCTCTCTCTTCTCTCTCCTAAAGACTCCTACCCGATGCCCCCCCCTCCCCCTCTCCGAGCTCCACCAACACCTACGGCAAGAAGAGCAAAGAGGGGAGCGAGCCCGGTAGTGGCACCACCGCCGCCGACGGGCGGAGCCACCACTACCAGACCGGCTCCGGGTCCGCTCTCACCGGCGACGAGAACCTCCTTAGAGAGCTCAAGGCCATCTGGCCTGCAAGATCGGCGCCGAACGCCGGCGACCACCCGCCAAGCCTCTCTCTCTCGCGCGCACGCTCCAGCGGATCGGTGATGAATTTGGCCTGTGCGACCGGTAGATCTGGCCTATGCTCCGGCGGATCGGGTCTGGGCTTGCTCCCATGCTCCGGCTGATCGGATCTGGCCTGGGCTCCGACGGATCGGGCCTCTCTCTCTCTCTCTCTCTCTCTCCCCCTGGCTGATCGGGGTGAAAAGAGGCACAGTTAGGTGAAAATTCTCCACCACATGTATGTGCACATGCACTAGAAACATGTATGGACCTTTTATGAACTAAAAGTTGAGCCCATTTAACTAAAAGATGCACTTATAGGGACCTTAGCTAATATAGCAAATTATGGTGTCATGTGGCTAATATTGCAAAATTGTTAAGGATTTATACTTGATTTTGTCGGAAGTTTGACATAAGTTGTTTAATTTTTTCAGGCTAAAAAAGAACACTGAAAATTGATGTCCCATGAAACAATTGTTGAATTTCTCCAGTTCAAAAGAACAACGAAAATTTTTTCCCTGAGACATCAATTACATAGGTAATATGTATTTAGGAAATTAATTTTCCTATTTGATCTTTTACTCACGAAAAGATCACATATGTGGGAGGGATAAACGACTATTGTGAAGAGAGGTGTTGGCTCTGACTTTTTTTATTAATCCATGATGCCAGCTAAGATGGTATCACTGTTATACCAA